>JAAAKL020004362.1:0-21146 GCA_010016065.2 Carybdea cf. marsupialis auct. non (Linnaeus, 1758) | reverse complement strand
CATTTCCACCACCGCCATTTCCACCTGCCCCATTTCCCCCTCCCCCATTTCCACCTCCCCCGTTGCCACCTCCCCCGTTGCCACCTCCCCCGTTGCCACCTCCTCCATTTCCATCTCCTCCATTTCCATCTCCTCCATTTCCACCTCCTCCATTTCCACCTCCTCCATGACTGCCTCCCCCCTCTCCCCCCCCCCCTCCCCCCCCGCACCCCCCCCCCCCCCCCCCCCCCCCCCCCCCCCCCCCCCCCCCCCTGTTCCCCCACCCCCGTCGCCACCACCCCCACTCCCGCCCCCCCCACTGCCCCCTCCTCCATTTCCACCTCCTCCATTTCCACCTCCTCCATTTCCACCTCCTCCATTTCCACCTCCTCCATGACTGCCTCCCCCCTTTCCACCTCCCCCATTTCCCGCGAACCCTCCTCCACCTCCCCCGTTCCCAGCAAACCCGCCTGCACCTCCAAATCCCCCTCCTGCTCCAGCGCCCCCGAACCCCCCAGCTGCTCCTCCAGCCATCCCACCAGCTATACCTCCCGCTAGGCCAGAAGCACCCGCTAAGCCAGAGGCACCCGCTAAACCAGAAGTACCCGCTAATCCCAGTCCGCTGATGCCTGCACCTAGGAACGAGAAGAAACGTGCATATTCTAAGTGTTAGTGATCTTGAATATTAGTTCTCTTAAGTCCAGTAGTATTAAATATTAGTGATAGAAAGATTACTGCCTTAAACTATTAGTTGTCTACAATATCAGTATTTTAAGTTACACAAGAGAGATTGGTTAATATTCACAAGTTTAGTGGGAGTGTTAGTGGTGAAATCCGTCAAATGGTGGATTCTTTGGTAGAATAGAACGCCAATGGACTCAAAAACCCATTGTTTCAAAAATTATCAATTCAGTTTTATTCGGTCTTTCGTCAAATTACTGGCCACATCACATTTGTATTTTGAAGTAAAAACGGAATGAAATTGATGTCTAAGTCAATTAAGTTCAACGAAAGCTAATTTCATTACACTATTCATCTGTTTCTGGTTCTGGCTTTCCCAGTTACCTTAACCTGACTTGCTTTAAGATCTTCTTCACTACATGCTTGTTTTGTCTTAGTGGTGTAACTGGTTATGTAATGGCGACCGCGTTCAAGAAAAATGAAACATGAAATAAGACTCTGGGCCATTTTCAGTGGCAGGTTTTGGTTCCTCATTAAGGTACGAACACCTAATATGTCAACGACATAGGACGCTCCGAGAGTTAGCGTGTAGAACCATTATAAGTGGGGTAGCAGAACATTTCTTTGAAGTAGCATTAAAGGAGTCATTGATTAAGTTAATTAGGTAGGTAAGTAGGTAGGGTTGCGTAGAGCCAATTAAACATTGTCATCAATTATCACGTGTACATTATCATATTATCATCACATTCTGTCCAATGACGTGGGGGTCTTTTCAACAGTTATATGCCCTCAAGTATCGTGCCAAGATTGCCAATTCTTTTATGTTATTCCAGAGTCCAACTAACCACCCAATTTATATTTACTGCTTGGTTTTATCTTGGAAATGCTATATGCTCACTGAACAGCAGGGCTTCGTGGGTGAATGCTACGTAAGGTCCTTCTGGTCGTCAAACATGTGTAGTAATGTGCCTCTGGTTTGAAGGTAAGAAAAGACTCATTGATGTAAAACTAAAGTCATGTTAGTTTCAGTCACCTGCTTATATCAGTTCTGTTACATTAGTTCCGTCATGTTACTTTAGTTACATTACTTCCATCAAATTATATCTGTTACATTACGTTTCTAAAACCTGGTACTCAGTTAGGGTTTATCACGATGTCTAGATTGAAGAGCGGTCGTATACCATTTCAACCATATAAGGACATTCCTTGTAATCGTCATAAGCTATTTGTAATAAAATACTGACGATAAATTCGATCTGATATTAGACACGGTTGATATCGATGGCGTTAATAGCGATTCCTATCGCACCATCCTCATTATTTCTGCCAATGTAAGAAAATCTGTAGGGATAGGTACTTGAGTGGTTTTATGGTGTTTGAGGTTAAAATTTTAATAAATGTGGAATGGTTGTTACAAGAATATACTACACAGCGAGGGCGCCATGAATTTCAAGGGGGCGTGGGGGCTAAAAACGTATTTTAGTGACAAAGGAAGACATATTGTCAGAGATAACCTTTACTTGGCAAAGAAGTAGGGGGGCTATAGCCCCCAGCCACCCAGTGGCGCTGTGCCTGTTACATTTCGTTCTTAACTGCGGTCTGACGCTGCAGTTTTGGGGGCTGTTGTTTTTTCTTTCTTTAGAATTTGATGTTTTTAATAGTAAGAAGGCAACAGAGGCTACCAACATTTTCTTTTACTTGACCCCGTCGATTATCAAGTGGGGACGGCCGATAGACGTGCAACGTAAAACACAGAACTATAGTGTTGATCCTAGCCATGTTTATCATGATGAACTGTAATTGAGTACCAGGCTTAACAGTCAGCCCAGAGTGTATAGAGAACTTAATTTGAGACAGGATGTTCTCAATTGTAGGACTGCTACTTCTTCAATAGAATTAAAGAATTACTTGTTTCTGTCTTATAGCCAGACCCCAGAAGCTCCATAAACTGTTTGCAAAACGTTAGTTTCAATTAGTTAAAAGTGATACAACGTACTACGTGTGGCACTCTGCGAGGTTACGTTAAGTGTTAAATGAGTCTAAATAGTCACCTTTGCATAATGTGTGTGTGTCAAGGTACGGAAAAGTATGCACTTAAGGAGAGATGAAAGTACCTACACACCCCTCCCCAAACTTTGATTTGAAGTGACATGGTGAAATATTCAACACGCATTATCTTCAATCTGAACTTCTTCACTAGATCCAGCAAAAAAAACCCCAAATGATTAACATTTTAAATCCCTCTGACATCATCCAACATCCGCTATGAATTAGGTGGACCTGGAGAAACTATGCGGAGGGAAAGTGACGACGTTACAAATAAAAAAACTTGGAAATAGTAAGATTTGACTCCAGATATCTGAAGGCAATCCTAGAATAGGCTGCTCCTCCAAATCCCAGACCTGTAGTGTACATAGTGTTTAAAGTAAAGGCGTTTGAATTTCAAAAATCTCTGGTCAAAACTCTGTTGATATGCCTTGGTTTCTTAAGTTAGGAACCAGCATCAAATGATATGGTTTTGTTAGAGAGATTTAAAACTTTGAAAGTTGATATCTCGGTGTTGGGAAAGGGTATCACTCTCAGTTTTGGCCATTGACGTTCTTACCAATAGGACAACATGAAAACTGAGTATATTTCACATCTTTCAAACATCTTCAAAATCGTGACGTCATACTTTCCCTCCGCATTATTATCTCAAGGTGTCGCCAGCATAAAATGTTAACTTTACATCAAAAGTAAAAAAGTATTTTTCGGCGGGCAAAAATTTGATAGACTGAAACCCATTTGCTATTCAGTGTTTTTGCCCCATCAGTGATAGTATAGTTTTGGCTTTAATCGGCAAGCTTAAAGGCGATAACACTTGTACGTCTTCTTGCTGTGATCAATCGCTTTACTTCGTGATAGCTAGCCAACTGTAGTTTACAGGAACATCCTTCTAAAACCAACATAGCCATGACGGGACATCGTGCTTCTACTTTCTAGTAATTCATATCGGCCATACAGATTTATACTACTATTACTACTGTTACAGAGAGATTTATACTACTATTTTAAAAAGGATTTACAGTCATTTTTACAAAGTCATTGACGACAGAACATGCTGATTTTGCAGGTGTCTAAAAGTTGTAGCGGCAGCTGTGAAATTTAATACTGAAAAATGGAATAACGTAGTCGAAGAGAGAGGGAAAAATTTTGAAATGTGTTATCTGCCTTCAAAATTGAAAACTTGAGTACATACGGTACTTTGCTGTACCCAATATCTATGATTTCCAAGTGGTAGAAAATAGCTTCGTTTGCTGATTCTTCATTTAATGTTTATTTTTTATTCCTTGATAAATTTCTGGTATAGGTACGAACGTTTTGCGTTGCAAGAATACTTAACGTAACGGCAGTAGAAGATAAGATTCTGCTTTATTCTTGTTTATTAGTTCTGCGTGAATTCTCTATCCGAACTAAAAAATATCTGCAGCAGACCTGTGATAAGTCATTTATGCCATAACTGTTGCACTCACTTAAAGGTTGTATTCAATGGTCTAGTCCACTTAGCTGAGGTGTTGAACCTAAGACATCTCCACAGCGCCATAGACACCGTAGAGGCCCGAGGAACACATGCCCACCACTTTTGGGAAAGTTTTTTGTTCCTGTTAACAATGGCGTACCACGTACACACACACTTTTAGAATCGTAGCTAAGGTCATATAAATTCTCTGATGTCCATGAATGATCAATTAAGTAAAGGGTATATGAAAATATGCATTACCACTAGCTTTAGAAATTTTTCTATGCATGACCGACCACAACTTCGATTTCACAGTGTTACGTATGGAAATCAAAATAAAATGCGCAATGACAGAATGTTGATCGCAAAAGGCAGCGCACGCGACAAAGGGCACTAAATGAAATGGGCATTAACCAGTTTGTATGGCCATGTTATCCGACCTATATATTTCATTAAGCAAAAGCACGAATCGGCTCCTGTCTGACTTAATCTTCCAATTTACGGAGGGTGGTGATACGTGGCTTTATTTGGAAGTTTGTACTGTAGCGGAATAGAGGTTTGCTTTAGAGCCATAGCGTTTGTAATGCAAATCAACAAGTCGGAACTGATTCTATTCAGAAGACTTGCAAATGCAATGTAATTTCTGATAAACATTTAAATTAGGCAACATAGGAAATCAACATGGCTTTCAACTGTGAAAGCTTGGTTCTAGTTAGTGGTCTAGTATAGCATATGTGAACATGAACTGGCCATCCCTACAACACACGGAGACTTGCATTTTCTGTTAAAAAGTATGTTGAAACGATGCCATAAAGTCTGAAGAGCCACCATGTGCTAATTAATAATTTTCTTTCCTTTTATTCCTGAGGGTCCAAGTTCGATTCCCCAAACTAACCTTTGGTAACTTAAGGGTAGGCTTCCAGTATTTTGATGTTGTATACGTCGAGGAATGTTCCATGTACGTGAGCACCACTAGGCCCTTAAGAAGGCGGAGTGTATGGCGTAAAAATGGCCATCATCAGCATGATAATTATCATCATGATCATCATGATCATGATCATCATCCTTATCATCATTACCTTCACACAGAAGACAATATGCAAATCGAATAAATCTTTGCGAAACAGTTAAAACCACAATCCAAAAATTGTTGTCCGTCATGTTTCGTATGTAATGTACGTTGGGCTTTCTGCAATCACGGTTTTAATTTGTCGCATTGAATAGTATATAGGAACACAAATTATGTGCCATTAAAATTTGCTCCTTTTGGCCTTACAGTATTGGACGAAGGAAGAGGAGCCACATTATATCTTACATTAAAGGGCCACAACTAGTCAACAAAGATTTATTCGATCTATGGTTTATCAGTATTGAATGCTTTTGACTTTCTCGGGCTGTTAGAACGACAAACGCAGGCTATAGACAGTATCACCTCAAATACAATATATATTAAATATTCGATTTCTAAAGCATGAAGCAAAATGCTGAATCTTAATAATTTAACTATGAGTCACTTCACTTTACAGGATAGATTCAGTCACGCGTACCTCTAACAATGGGTAGCGGAAGGTCAATCATATTTTTTTAGTTAAGGGGGTAACTTTCAGCTTGACTTGTTTGATAATGTTTATGTTTCCGTTGTTTATCTATCATATACTAACGGGAAGTGGAATCAATGGTTGATACTTCAATTTAAAGTAGCATATTAATCCAAATTGATAGAATACAAATTTTCGTCACTTTCACTGAAAGATGATATTTCTTGCAAAACACTGTAAGTTATCAACAGGAATGGGTCGGACTTCTGTCAATCGGGGGAATACTACTTCGCAGAATCTATTTAAAGTGTTCCATTCCGTTTTAAGCTAGACGATACAATCCCGCAAAGGAATGATCCCAATTAACTATCGATAACATTAGTGAGGATGTAGCTATTTCGATATATTTGTCTCCTAAATTTGTCTAATTTTAATAGCTGATTTACTTATTAGTGCAGACATTTAGGAAAACCATGCTAATTAACATGGGGCAGGATAGGCCGCTAATATCTTTGTCGTTACCAGGTTATATTTACGTTAGTTGGGTCGAGTTAAGCCGCCTTCGTCTATAAAAACACTACTATAACGAAATACGTATGGATCAGTGCTATATTAAATAGTGATAAAGAATATTGAGTTCCCGAAATGTGCTTGTAAAGTAGATGATTCAACACTATTATACACAATTCGACCGAATTATTAAAAATGCAGGAAAATAATTTGAAAATCTATGACAACACACTACAACTCAAAAAGTAGATAACTCGATAGATGTGAAGTGGGCCGCACAAGAATACTATAATGATTGCAGGAGGAAGGGGCCATAGATCTGTCATGGTTTTTTTTATTTATTGGCTTTGAATGGATCCATAGAAAGAGACTTCCTGACGAGTAATCTCAAAGTTGACAATGACAGACTACGAGAGTGTTTTCTACAATAGAAGGTCGCACTGTCATTTTAGCAAGTCAGGTTTTGACGGCAGACATAGTTACAACGAGTGACGCCTGCAGTAACGTATAGAACTCAACTATCTGAGAAAAGATCATTTTTGCGAAGATAGGTATAAGCACCCTTCGGCGGCGTAGCGATAATATTTATATTTACCCCCTCCCACTAATCAGTATTAATTTGCGACCCAGATTCCTTTTGTTGTCATGGTTACATTGGTAATTGTACAATTACGTAATCTTTGACTTCTACTGTCTGTACGGTATGCAGTCAAGTTGTTCAATAAAGTTATTAACAATAACTGCATACTGACCGTTAGAATATCCTTAAGACCCCTGTTTGGCGTTGCTGAATATATATTTACTGTTGAATATGAATCTTACCTGCGGGTATGACCACTGCTGAAAAAGAAAGAACAAAGAATATATTGTTCTACTCAAGTGCACGTCTATTTCAATTGAAACAACTTAAAGTACAACTATAAAGTTGGCGTCACAAGTTAGCTACCAGAGTAGAAAGTGGACCGTGGCACTCGTGAAAGGGGATGTGGAAGTGGATAGTCAAAATGTCATAGGTGAGTACATTTTTGTATTTAAAAACTTGTTATACATACATGCATACATGCATAAAACATAATTGCGAAGAAATATATGTGGTAAATAACCATCTGCAAGAGTGCTCAATGCAGAAGCAGAGAGCAAAATTATTTGCCTGAAGATCGCCTCAGTGTTAAACTCGGAGTAGCAAATATCTTCCTTGAGTGATTTACTAATACATAATTCCCATATGTCTAGTAACTCCTAACTTCACCTTACCTGTTTAGATAGAAACATATCACCAGCAAATAAATACACAAACTTTTGGGAATTATTCCTGTGCAAATCTCTTCATGAAGTAAATAACCAACAATGTACGTACATGTATGGTAAAACATAAAACAATTTGACATACATGCATAACTTATGCAATATTGATATGAACATGTTATAAATATGTTCCTTGCAATGAATGCTTATTTGGTTATTTTTAGGTGCGCAATGTCAAGCTTTAATAATCCATAGCATCAAGGGGATCAAGTAATTTATAATTAAATTAGCTAGTAATGTTTGACCGTTCCAAGTAACAGCATAGATGACAATATCACCAATAGTTGCTTTAAATTTTTGCAACCAGAAGTGAGAGCTTAAAGTACAGCCAACTTGGTCGTTTCAGTACCTAATGGCTTACAAGAGGTTCAGATCTCTTCTTGTAATATCTTGTAATTTCAACGCAAGTGCAAGATATATTAAATCCATGTATAAAGGAAGCAAATAGGTTGCTTAAACAGATCTTAAACCATATTATGGAGAAAGTTTTGAAACAAGGCTTACGCAAATATAATGTTGTAGGGGCTATTGGTGCTCTTTGTAGTATTATAGACTTCTTACTGAATAATTGTAAACGTACCAGTAAATACCCCAGAGTATTTTACCGAGCACTGTAACAACATCAAGCAGAGAGAGTCATTGCTATTCTATAAGAGCTGTAGGTTTTAGGTGTTCTGTATCGTTACATCCATGTAGGCTTTACAAGTAACTCGGAAAAGCACTCTCAAAATTGAGTAGAGTTACAAAACTTGAAGATGTCCTTGAGTAAAGTGATCTTTATGCTGAAATTTCTAGCCAGACACTCACAGCAGTCATCTCGAGTAAAATTAGAAAAAATTTGTAAAGTATTGAATTGATATGCGAGGATATGAACACGATTTTGTAAGTAACACATGAATGAATTACACTCATACACTCGGTATAATAAATCCGCTTCTCGAGAAAAGGTATTCTATGTAGAAAATATTCAAAAGCTGCTATATGCTCAAGACTATACAAGAATGTGCATCTATAATTAGAGTATCTGACGTACGTACCTGTTGTTCCACCTGCTCCAGCACCACCTGCTCCAGCACCACCTGCTGCACCTCCGCCTGCTGTACCACCTGCCGCACCACCTGCTGCACCACCTGGACCATGACCAGCACCCAACAGTGCCCCAAGTGCCAACGCCTCCAAGGTATTCAGGCCTAAGCCACCTCCACCGCCACCTCCTTCACCACCTCCTTCACCTCTACCTCCACCTCCTCCGCCAGTTTCAATAATTGTTGGCATGGCTGGAGGAGGAGGAGGTGGAGGTGGAGGAGGTGGAGGAGGAGGAGGCGGCGGCGGCGGCGGGGGTGGGGGTGGAGGGAATGGGGGAGAGATAAAAGTTGGAGGAGGCGGTGGTGGGGGAGGAGCAGGACTGGCAGCAGGAGACGGGGCTGGAAATGGGAAGGGAAATAATCCTTCAAATCCGCCTTCTCCTTTTCCTCCTTCCGAGCCACCTCCACCACCACCTTCACCACCACCTCCTTCACCACCTCCACCCTCAGGACTGCCAGCAGCAAGGCCTCCAATGAGTTTAAGGGCTTCCGGATCAAGCTGCAGCTGTACTTTGATAGGCCCTGCAAAAGAAAATGTAAATTCAATGGTAAATTCAAACGGAGAGCATCGTTTGATGTTTTTATCCCAGAATTGATTTATTCTACCGTCGTTCTTATGTGTTTTTACTGCCATTTAAGATACGTCTCTATATATAAGTCTCTAAGTTTTTAAAGGACCACTTGATACAATAGATGCCTTTTGTAATGGTCTGAATATATTTTCAAATATGAAAAGATAACTTTCTAAACTTTGGTGCACGGTCCACCTTCTGTCTTCGACAGCCTTATTTATCAGGTTCGATCAAGTCAGTTAGTTCTCAATTGCAAGGGAATGAAGCAAGTAGTAAAGTTTAATTGATTAGGAAACCGTTAGCTGGCATATGCTTAGATATGGAGATATCCATTTCCGATATATAATTGATCAGATTTTTCAATTTTTTTATATTTAATTTGCCTCAGGCTTGAGCACGCATCAATCTTGCTTAGAAAGAACACGTTAATTCATGATAATTTAATACAAAGACATAAAATCTAAGTAGATTTAAGCAAAAGGGAAATAATTTATGCAGGTATGCTACGTTAGTTGATTATGAGTAATTATGACACGATATAGCAACATCGAGATTCAACATCTAGGGATCGTCAGATTTTGGTTGGGATATGAACATTTCTTAGAGTTATGAATCTCTAATAATGGTAGAGGGTCATTATGATTTGCTAATGTAAACAGGAGTGGATAGGCAATGTATTTGGAGTCTGCACGGTAGGTCAGTGTTTCATTGAGGTTCTGCAGTCGCATAATAATTCTACTCTAATGCCCTTAATCAAAAAAGGGCTGTTAAATTTATTCATTCATTAATAGCACCAGATATGTAGGGCTTCCAATTTCTTTGCCCTGGGTATTGTTCGGTTGTTATATGCTTTATGTTGCACAGAAATAAACGTTAAGGCCGTGGGACCTCTGTTAAGTAAGTCCCATTGAGTCCTCGATCCAACTACGTAGCTAGGTACAGTATTCTCAAAGAAAAGGGTGCATAATGAAGCGCGGGTTCTCCTTTAGGGGCCAAAGTACAAGAGTTCCTTTGGTTTTGGTTTCAGTGAGGTGTTGTCTGTGTAAGAATAGACACCGAGATGTGCCGTATCTACTCCTAGCATTTCATCTACATCGATTTTACGCTTACGCTGATATAAAATACGTGAAGCAGGTTCATGGTGTCCACAGTTATGATTCTCCTTGTTAATAAGGATTATTTTAAGTAATTCCTGTATTGCAGTACGTGCACAAATGTTTTGTTAGGAAAGTGGGGTTCGAACACGGCTAGCTTTATAAAATACATCTCATGACATGCTCAAATCTTTTAAAAAGCTGCAAGTATCAATAAGTATTTACGCAGAGAGCAACAAAAGGGCAACAGACCATTAGAAACGGAGAACAGAACCAGGAACAAGGCAAAAAGAGACGTATTGATAACACAAAAAGAGGTTATTTGGCATACTAGCGTATATAAATGGACGTAAATGGGGATTTGGTACTCCCACTTAGATAATCAAAAAGTAGGAGCCTAGTAACAGATGAACATGTACAAGAGAGTAGCTTTAAAACTAAACCAAAGTGTTTCATTGCTTATATAGAGTAAGCGTGTTGACAAATCGCATGTTATGCTTTTCATTCTGCAGGGCAGGTTTAAAATATAGAGATTGAGCTGTAGTCAGTTCACTTAACCCATAATTATGTGTATATTTGAAATTTTGAGTAGAAACATTAGGGTGCAAGGAAGAAGGCAAACTGTGAAGATTTGGTTCGTGTTTACAGTTGGTAATATTTGTGAATATTTCTTTCATTAGGTTTCATATCTTTGATTTAAATTTAGTACATCAACGTCTTCTATATTCAACATGCCTTTGAGGTGTGTGATATTGGCACATTTTCTTCCTTTTGCTGGTAGTAAGGTTCCCACGTATTTGTGATGTTAAGTAAATTTTCAGACTTTTAACGACGCATGCATTTGTATAATCACGCAGAGATCAAAAGTAAGTGGGTGATCATAATTGGCAAGGGTAGTCACATATCCGAGATAATTATTGTGAACATGAAACAAAAAATATAGAATAATGATTGAAAATACTACTTACCTCCATCGTCTCCACCGCCTCCTTTTCCTCCGCCACCTCCACCTTTATCACCACCACCACCACCGCCACCGCCACCTTTGTCGCCACCACCATCTCCACCTCCACCACCACCTCCCTTACCACCACCTCCACCACCATCACCTCCACCTCCACCTCCACCCCCACCATTTCCCCCACCTCCACCACCATTTCCACCGTCATTTGCTCCAGCAGGAACCAACTTCATCGGGCCAAATGGCGTGTTAAGGATTTGCCCCACTGCCGGCATTTGGGGAGGTTGCTCCACTTGAACGTGATGGTATTCATGATGAACGGGTCCTTGCAGATGTACCTCTGGAGATTCCATGTGTAATGCTCCGTCATGGGATGGCAAAATCCGTAGAGGACCTGCAGGAGATTTAAGGATATGAGGACCAAATGGTTTTAATTCCATATCACCTGTAGGAGTATGTACAACGTTGTCGGATTGCTTTTCAGTCGCAGGGTCTAAATTCATCAGTCCCGTCGGTGTTAAAACGGTCTGATGTCCTCCCTTCCATCCGGTGTCTTTTAATTCCTCGGGAGAATGTTTCCCAGTTACGGTACTTAAAGGCACATACATATAACTACGTCCTCCAACTCCAGTGAAAATGTACCCTGAGTGATGTCCGTCAGCTAAGTTCAACCACTGCCCCCAATGATCTGCCAAGAATGGCCCATCTTTTTCGTATCCGTGCGGACCTCGTAATAACATTGTCATACCACCCCAGCGATCCATACCTAAAGAAGGGTGTGGGTGCCCAGTCTTTAGCCACCCGTCTTCGGAATTTCTATCTTCGTAACGAAGATGTCCATCTGATAATATGTTAAAGGGGGAGCCCTCCATGTGTACTGATTCATCTTTCGAATTGTGCCCTTCCAAAACGGAGACGGGAAATCCGGGGAAACCTACCCATTTACTATTGTGCGTGTCATCACTGATGCCATCATGGCCTTCAAATCCATGTCCAGTCAAACTGTTTAAGGTTTCTCCATGTTTTAAAGCATCTACGAATCCCGCAAATGTCCACCAAGCCGGGGGTTTATGTGTAACGGCAGAAGCACCCTTTTGCTCCGGAGCTAATAGTATAGATGGTTTACTTCTTGAAAGTGTGTTTTCGTCAATTAATCGGTTAAGAGTTTCAATTCCTTGGTGCGTATCACCATGTCCTACAAGGGCTGCAAGTCGCTCAAGGAGCAAGGAATCGTGTGATCCTAATATCTTATTTAAGTGTGATAATAAACTTGTTATACTGTAATAATTAAAATCTGCTTTGTGGGACGGTGTAGCACCTTCAGTTTCTTCGTTTGTTACTTGCGCTGCCATGGGAACAGTAACACTTGCAAAGTGCAGCTTTGTGGCTGCTCGAAAAGGTACGTAGAGAGGGTTGTGTTCGTGATAGTCGTGGTAATGCTCGTGTTCGTTTTCGTGTTCGTGTTCGTTTTCGTGTTCATGATTGTGATAGTCGTGATCGAAGTCGTGCCCGTGATAGTCGTGTTCAGGTTCGTGTTCGTGATAGTCATCAAAATGCACATCGTGTTCTGCCTCCGGGAAACCGTGATGTTCTTCACGTTCCGGGAAATGCTCGTCATCATGCATAGAATAGTGATTGCGATCATGATCATCATCATGAGCCCAGCTATGAAAGAATATCCTGTGGCCATGATGGTCATCGTTACGATAATATGTATCATGCCTCTGATGAGGATTATCCCTGTGAAGTAATTCTGTCGTGGGACGCCTACTTTGAAAACCTTGCAACGTATTAAGCATTTGAGTCCCTACAAAGGTCTGAGGAATCTCGGGCTGTGAAACAAGGGCTCCAAATCCATGGTTAGTCACAGATCTGCTAGCAAGGCCAATGCGGCTGGCAGGGGTAGGCTCCAAACTATGCCTTTGTAATTCTGTCACGTGATGTGGTTCAATTTAAAGAGAGGGGTATTTTCATTACTTTAAAATAGGTTTAACAACACTCAGCAATATATAGGTTTAAGATAGAAATTAGTGTCCATGAACAGGAATGCATACGAGATATTGATTTTGTAATTAGAATTCGTTTCGCTCCTTAATTATCCTTTGCAGATATATTAACATGGTGTAGATAGTCGCCTTACAGTACACAAAATTGCAGTGACGTAAAATGTTAACGGAACAATAGTTAAGCCCCTACGGTACGTCAAGTTAGCACAATGTTGGTTAACCCTTTGCCTCCCGGTGGTGCCAAATGTCACAATAGTTCTCAGCAAGGACTTTTGTTCTTCTCAGGGGGTAGTACTGGCAGAATCTGTCTTTGTTTACATTTACCTATTTAGGCTGGGCTTTACTAAGTAATATTTTTCCTATTACCCTCTAAAGAGCTTTCATTTTCTGCATTTTGTTGTGAGGATTGTTTACAGCCAGGAGATGAAGGGTTAACGGTATGATCAATAAGGTATCAAGCAGCATTATCTGAACCCAAAGAAAAGAAAAGAGCAATAACTGTCTCTATTAAAGGGGCATTGAAAACTGCAAAAATGGATCAAGTTAACACTAGGGGGTGTACTTCAAGGGGTGTACTTCACATATCAATTTCTCTTCAAATGACTACAATGCTAGATAAGGTGGGCTGGATAAATGCTTACAAAACATTAATGGAGTTAACCAACATTATTGTGTGACTCCGTGGAAAACCGCATTTATAAATTTTATATGTCGGCAATTAAATAAGTACTGTAGTAAGGTATGGGGCAACAATATACAAGGAACGTAGAAGATAGGTATGCGTCACATTTCATCAAATATCGTATTTAAGTTTACTTAAAAGGGTTATTAAGTTAACTAAGGAAGGTCAACGGGATATTGGTGTTGCGTAAGGGGTGAGGTGAGGAAAAATGGGTAATGAAGTGTACGGAATGGAAAGGAATGATGTGATTTGCAACGCTTGCATACTTAGTTTTAGAAAATATGGAAGTAAAATTTCACTAAAAATGGTTCTTGTTTTAAATCTTGAGTGAGTATATTTTAAAGGAAATATCTATTGCTTACCCTTTGCTAACAAGTCTCGACATTATTGTCGTAGCAATTTCTATGAGTGGGAGGAAAAGAACGTTTGAGAGATTCGAACGCTCGAATCGTCGACTTATGGGTTTTGCACAATTGTCCATTTGAAAACAATAGGCATTTTAGCTTTTTATTACTCATTAAACTTTTTAATTGTTAATTAGACATTATTTACTGACTCGCTGCCCATTTTATATAAAGCAAGTATTTAAATGTTAGTAAATGTTAGTCTATAATAATTGACATCTTTTTATTTCTTCAAAGCTAACTTGTTTCCCTCTATATTCATCCTCAATTTGTCTATACCCAAAAATGAGTTTTAAAGCGTTTGTAGCCTGAAAGTATAATTTTAATGACTTAGTAATCGACAAATATATTCCTCGACATATAGATATAATTATCGTACCTAAAAACTCCGCTGAAGCTATACCTTGAAAGATACATTGGCAAATTTTGGTTTGGTGTCTGTAATTCTACTAAAGTACCGAAGGGTATTGCATTTAAATCGTTGCATCACTTTTTACAGGTGCTTCAGAATCTTCTATAAAATGTAGAACGTGGATGATGATGTGTGTGTGTATATATTTGTGATCGTGCTGTGATGATACAGCAAAATATATATGCACCGAGGGCAACATACCATTGTAGTGGTCTTTCAGCGCAGTTTGACTTATTATTTCATTTATTATGTCATGGTTGTTGTCGGGGTCACCTGGAAAAAGATGATCTTTGTCATAAATTCAAGGCACACCTTTAAGATACCAGCATTTAATTGTTAATGCTCAGTTTCTAGGAGTTAGGGTTTGGCAAAAACGAGCGATCAGACTACCTGTAAAGTTCATTTGCGGAGGGGCGGGAGGATGTTATAAAATTTCAAAAGACAGTACTTGTAAGATTGTCTATGGGTGCAAAGTTCTTTAAATTTTTATCATATAAGGGGCATTTGAAGGTTCACGAGAAGAAAAAATAGGAGCCGGTTGTATTACGAAACTTAAAATAGTGGAAGAGAGGGGGATTTAGGTGGGTCTAAAATCGAAGGCGTTATGGAAGCAAGCAACATTTACGTGGGTAGGTAAGATGTACTATACAATCTTTTAGGGGAATTGTTAGGCTTGTTTTGGCAAGTTATAGCATTCGAGGATCCATACCCAACAAGAGTTGACAAGTTACCCGAGACACAAGTTATTACACGTATCCGAATGATTCAACCAGATCTTTTTTTGTTCTTATGAAACCAAGAATGACTGCATTAAAAATGCCCATTAAAAAGGGGCCACTTTGAACCACAGCAATAAAATGCTTATGATAGTCTCTAATAATTGATTTAAAAGATTTTCAAAATTGAAAAGCGGTTAATCAGGTGTCATTTGAACATATAATGCTCAGGGTGTGGTATATTTGGGGGATACCCTAAAGTAACACAAGCTCTGTTATCGTTTGGATTTCTAGGTCAAGTATCTATTGATCATGAAACTGCAAGGGGGAACCCCAAGCTACCAGGACTCGGTGCCGTGCATGTGATGTGTGTAGGGGCTCAAGAGTGAACAAAATTGTTTGATTATCCTTATTATTTGACTCCTACAAGATCTTTAACTTCAATTTAATCTTTAATTTTATAACGGTCTTCTGCCCTATGTTAGATAAACATGGGAGAAAATAGGATGGGAAGGCTACAGGGCTTCCTCTACACTTCTTTACTCCCAGTCCTTGTTGGCTAGCGCCCTCTTGACACCCCGTTGAAACATTTACATGATTTATGAAATAAAGCTTTTTACACACCACAGCTAATTTTTCACCTCAATGCAAAGTTGCCACTAGATTCCAGGATGGTATTGCTGATGGTAGACTCATGGTAAACTTATCAAATTATTAACAGGTTTTATTTTATTAAAATGGCCATAAACCACCATAGATGTGGCTGCTATCTATTTAAGTATAGGTTTACATACATAAATTTTATGTTTGTTCGGGTAAATGGAAAACAGCGTTTCGTAATAATTGTAAGGAAAGCATGATCCGGAGGGCAGTCCGAGAAGCAAGAGAGAAGTAGTATTTGCTAAAAACGCACTATTTTGCAGACAATTGTTTAAGGACAAAACCAACTTTTTATTTGTCCACCTCTTGCATAAAGCAAAGATTTTACGGGATTGAGCGACATGCATTTTTGAACTGGAGTTTCCCATTAAGTGTCATCCTTCTTTAAATCTATATGATTAAATATCATTCCAGAACAGTTATTTTCATGGAAGCTTTTCGAAAGTGTACTATTGATAAAATTTGCCATATCATATGGGCATAGTCGAACCCCAGCAAGCAATAGTGAGTCTACTCTTTGATCATCCAGTGAAGGTTTTTATAACATTAGTCTCTTAATTCTGAAATAGCCATGCGACCTAGGTTAACTAGAGGTGCAAAAGGAATTGTAATGGGGCCTTGTTGGTATTATATTTTAAATGAGGGGAACCAATAAGCGAATAAAGTAGATGAGAAACCGTAGGAAACCATTTCTAGGGGTAATGAGTGGAGGGCGGTATTGCGAGGGGGGCTAGGAAACGAACTGTGGATAATGTAAAGAGGTCGGGGTCAGTTTTTCAATCTTAGCTGCTAGTTACACTTATACTACAGTTACACGTGGGTGTGAAATTTAGGATTGAAACGGACTTGCCTAGCCGAAATCATTTATTTGATGGCTGTGTTTGTTGTATCTATAACAAAAATGTCTATCGGCTGATCCGTTCGAACACTAACAGAAGATGAAGAAATTTGATAGAGTTAAGTGTGGACTTACCGTGACCAGTGTCGTCTCCATGTCCATAGCCGCCACCATGCCCAAACCCCATCCCATGCCCAATATCATCCCCCATTTCTGTTATCCCATGTCCCAGCCCTTCCACAATGTCACTACCGTGGCCATAGCCTCCTCCATGACCATAGTCTCCTCCGTGCCCGAAACCTTCTATATGTTCGTAGCCTCCGCCATGGCCGTATTCCATACCGTGACCAAAACTCTCGTGCCCGTAGCCTCCCCCATGACCTTCCATTTCACCCCCTCCACCAAACAGACCGTGCCCACCTACCCCTCCATAAAATCCATGACTTGTATCTGTTCCATGATGCATGCCTTCCACATCTCCTTCCATCTCCTCGTGATGGCCAGTTCTCATAAAAGAATGTACAGGATCCATTCCGATGGCGTCTAACCCAATTCCAAGGTCATGACTGTCAAGGCCATGCCCCTCACTAGGTGCTGCTTGGCCAATGCCTCCAACGTTTAAGTCTGAAGGAAATAAATAGTTTTTAATGAGAAGTGTAGTGATCATTCTATTTTAAACGTAACATAGCTCTGGTCCTCAATATATCAAGAGAGATGTATTATCTGTTATTTACTTATTAATTTAATGTCAGACAGTGTATTTGTTTCGAATATTTTATCATGATTTTCCTCGGTCGTATTGTATATACATACAATATTATGCTGGAAGTCCTGTAAGAAGGTACCAATTCGAATCTCACGCGATGAAAAGAAATATAAAACCAATCAAAGGGAGTAGGAGTAAAATAAAAGTAATATAAAATTTACACCTAAAGGCAATAAATAGTATTTGAAAGGTCCCAGCAGTGAAAATTTTAATGTTTCCGGGCTTCCTTGAATTTTTAAAAGTCGTTTTTTCCTCCTCTAGTTATGTTATTGAAAACCACGGTGTTCTCCTGAGGTAACATTTAGAGGAGGCATTGAAAATAGACTTTACAATCATTCCACTTTTGAATTTTTTAAAAAAATTTAAAGCTATCACGGGTAGAAGCAAACTGTTGAAAGGTATAATGTTGCTATAGGCTAGTGATAGTTTTCATCCTGCCCTTATACTTCCAGTTCTATAAAGGGATGCTAATAAATGCAGAATCCTATCAACGTGATATTTATTTGCTTATTATTAAATTGGCATAACGTCTTACTTGTTCCAAGGTCTTCTCCTCCACCGTGTCCATCTGGGGAAGATAATAAGTTACAGTTGATCATATGAACCTATATACCTTTATATATATAAGTTAGTATAAGAATATCCTAAGATTGACAAGTCGCATCACGTAGGGTTTTGAAGTTTCGGGGGAAGTGGAGACGGTTGCTGATAACGTTTGTTAACAAAACCTACAGTGAACCAGATCCATTCTGGTTTTCCCGGAGGCGGTTGCTGATAAAGTTTGTTAATAAGAGCAATAGTGTTATTCTAGTTTGCCTTTACTGACGGGAAGAGTAGTCCAAGCTTATACAAATGGTTTGCAGTTTGTCTGGTGCACCGGGAGACTAAAAGATTAGGGCCCACTTTGGCCAAGGGGAAGACACGAGATTTATCTGGCTTGCTACCCTTCCGTTCTAACCCAAAAGTAAAGTTGTCAAATAGACGTTAAGATAATTCAACGAACGGTTGGATAAATTGGTCGTTACCTCGGATGACCTTTTAGATAGGTCCGTTGGAAACTAATTAGAAGAAACATATGGGCTCTAAAGAGCAAACCACTCTCTTACACCCATACAACACCAATAGATTGTAACTATTTTGATAATGTCATGTTAGCCTCGCAATTGGGAAAAGGTTGGGATCTGCCGAAATGGTATTGTTGGAAGAGACAGGAGGGCCCTAATATTTTGATTTAGGGTTCATAGACAAATTCTTGATCTATACTGAGAACATGGCAGGTTATATCTAACTATTAGATGTTAAATTTGGGTAAACTGAAAAAGAAAATTCTCAGATATGAAACCTCTATGCGTGAATAGATTCTTAGCGAAACTATGTTTAAAGTGGAGGGTGGCGGGGCAGATTTAGTGAACGCTACACGTATACTTCAGTCGGGATAGAGATCTTTAGGTTATTTTGGTCAACGCCGGAATATGTTCGCAAGAGTATAAACCGTGCTGATCACTGTATTATACCATTCGAGAACATTACCACAAGAAACGTAGCGATTAAAAATCAATTGCAACAATGTCATTTATGAGCTATTATAGACGTCTTGATACATAAATGTAATAGGGGCGTAACCACCGGGGAATGTAGTTGACGTTAATTTTACAATAGCGGGCGAAGATGCCTTCTGGGGCTTAAGTGTCATTTCTACTTTATAATCCAGGTTTGTAACAGAAGAGAAACGGATTGCTGTAAGTTATTTCATTCTCAGAAATGTTTGAAAGCATTAGGTCTATCTTAGACTAGTGAATGAAAAACCGTTGACAATTAGACGGATAGCAAGTAGGAGTAGAACCCAGCCAACTGCGTTGCTACTGCATTATACTAAAAGATAATGATTTATCTTTGGGAACAATCTTGCACGTCGATCTATGTTATGGTTTAGTCATTTGATGCATGGATTTCCCTCCCTCGTTATCCTTTCATATACTTCTTGTAGTATACATGTCTTTATTTAAAGGAACATAAAGTTAAAGCTGTTTCAGACGGCAGTGATTACTTACAGTGATTGCCGCAGACGCACGACCTCTTTACTATGTCTACGAGAAAAAAACGCGGGATAAGCACGTGTTAATTACATATAATGTCAATTGATTACTATGTCTACGAGAAAAGAACACACGTAAAGCACATGTTAATTCAAGAAATGTCAATTGGTTAGCTTTGCGCTTCTGTTAGGGCATTCAACATGGTTTAATTTCTGTTATTATGAAAAATACCATGAGATAACAGTTGTGTTTATCTATTTTGCACCCTCAATCAGGTGTCATGCCCCTTCTGATGAATTCCTTCATCTTAAATAAGCGGGGTTGATAATTCGCCATTCACTTTTACAAATGTATGTTCATGAAGCAGTTGATTCTAGCCTATAGTTAAATATAATATTGACGTAACTTGTCAGGACGTTTTGAAAACGTTAGTGTATTAGAATGAATATGTAGACGGGGTGAAATTCATCAATAACTTACTTCCTTTATGGTCCTTAACTGTGAAATGAAAGCGTCGTCCTGGTTTATGTCCTAGGATAAAATAAAATATTTCAAATGAACGACGTAATTATGTGCCAGTGCCCGTATGTTTAGTGGTACAGAATAACTCCAGTAAAACTACACATAATTGTTACAAGACAAACGCAGAGGTTTAATAGCTGTAGCAGAATTGTTTGCTAAACTGTACGACATGATATTTCTGTGATCAATAAGCAGTCCAAAGCTGAAAATTACACACTAGGGCCCTCATATCTCCTATCATTCTGCTCCTTATCAATTCCATAAGTAATTCCCAAAAGTTAAGATCTAGATACTTACGCAAGTTTATGATTACTATCCTGAGTTCAACGCCCTTCTCACTATTCTGGCATCTTCTGTGATGCTCATTTGTTTTTGTTCTCCTTTGTTGTTATTTATCGTGGTTAATAATATACCACATGTTGTAAGATTACTATATTCGTAAATAAACCACGTAGCTTCATGGATTCAACATCCTGAGCATTTGATGTCTTAAACATCGAAGGCTTGGGTAATAAGTGTTTCATTCTTTGATCTTGATTTGATATAACGCACTTGCGCGTATTTTTCTGGGTTTAAGTATTTATAACCAGACAGTAAGTATTTTGAAAAACTTCAAAAGTGGTATCAAACCTGTATGATATCAAAACTATGTGGAAGAATTAATTACTTGCATGGTTTAAGTTATACAGATTGCCATCATTATCATTTTTTTAATCTTATAGTTTTAAAAAAGTGATTTTTCTTTAATTAATTGGACTTTCGTTCCTTTTTCTAAACTATGATATATATAAGTCCTGAGTGCTATCTATGATTTACGCAATTGCTGGTCGACTGATCTATAGCAACTATCTGATAAAGTGATCTGTCTAATGCTTTGACA
>JAAAKL020004361.1:0-21148 GCA_010016065.2 Carybdea cf. marsupialis auct. non (Linnaeus, 1758) | reverse complement strand
GTCTTGTTGAGGTTAAGTATCAAGTGTTTCACAAGACATTATTGGAAAGGATCCAGTCGGAACCATTTTCACAACTCATCTCCGAAGAGTACTAGCAGAAGATCAAAGTAGTTTTGGGACCCACCGGACCATGTGGAAATGCTACCCCAATCCGCACAAAGTTCTGTTTCGTATTTATGTGGACCCGTAGTTATGTAAATAGGGTACTTGCTGAGAAGTTTTGGCAGTGAATTCCCGAAAGGTGTAAGACCCAGGATGCGCTCGGATAACCTCAGTACTACAAGAAGATATTTGACTGCTACCACACCATCCTATGAATTCAATAATTGAGGGTGTTTTGTAGGACATGTGGTGTTGAATATATGGCTTAGAATAAAAATAGATAAGGTGGTATCCAATAGAATTATACAAGTTCCTGCATTGTCCGATCGGTGAACACACTTAGAGCGAGCTATTGAGAAGGAATAAAGAGAGAAGGATCAATTTTGTTGTGACTTGACGTTTCGCGATGTTTCAACTAAGCAGAGGACTGGAGTGTTGTATTTTATATAATTGAATATTTTTTAGTGCTAGTTCATTTTGTGTAAGTTATGACATGTAGCAGGTAACAGAGAGTGTAGAATAAATTGAATATATAAAATAGAATGAACGATAAACTTTTTTTTTATTGATATTGAAATTGTCAGTAGACATACATAGATGCATGATGAAGAGAACGCTACGAAAAAGTCACATCTGCTCGAAGATATGAAGAGTGACACTTGCATCAATTGATATCACTTAATTAAATGCTGATTATGATATAATGTTAACTTTCCCTTAGCAATGCAAAAGTAATGTGGTCATGTTCAATATTCAAGTCAGGGTAAGAAGTTCATAAGGAAGTGAATGATTGCCTCGGAAGTATCACATCGATCTTCTGACGGTGTTGTGTTTTGTCGGAGCGTTTGCTCTGTCACCATAAGCTGATGGTATTTGGGAGTTTTAGATGCGAGATCCAGGAGGAGAACAAGGACCAGTCACCACAACCCCCCACCCCCCAAGATTTCTTGTCCGCGACTTTCACAAAAAGTATCTTGCTTGCTCCTTCTTTCAGACAAACAAATCTCTTTGAGTCATACCCATGATGAAATGAATGACATTCAGGAAGATTTCGAGAAATACGCTTACGAAATACTCGTCCTCCGCACGACCAGATGTTTTGACCAAGTTGTCTGAGAACCACTATGTTTACGATGAGTTTAACTGGAGATTCCCGCCCATATGCGAAGGAAGATGCACGTTGACTATACTGGTGCTGGTCCTCTGATCGAAAACTCCCTAGTACCTAAGAGTGGGTCATTTTTTAGCGGTAGTTCTCAATATGTTGCTGTAATAGACATAGTGGGATATACTACTGAACTGTCATCTTGTATTTCTGTTTGCATCCGACCCCAGGAAGCGGAAGGCATTCATTGAAGAGAGTGAAAGTGAAAGTGAAGATGAAATGGATTTTGGATCTTTAGCTGTCAACGGAAACAAGTCGAAATATGACTTGATGCTGTTAGATGACAAGGTACTGTTCTATCGGATGTAGATATGTCTTACCAGTCACGCCAGTAGGAGTAATTTTTGTTGGATCGTGCTGTGAGGAAAGGCAGTAGGGGGAGGTGGAGGAATAGTGGAATGCCATTTGACACCTTGTTAATCCATGGAAGAATCATAAATAGAATGACTGGTGCAGGGATACTGTTTTGTTAACTGTAAAGCAGAGTCTCTAGTATAAGGAACTGTTTCATCTTATAAAACTGGTATTTGAAGTATTGATATGAGTAAGGACTTGACGATACGTCATATACAAGGATGATGCTCATGATAAACTCATGCGTTAGTACGGACGAGACCAATTGTTATCGTATAACGGCATCGTATTTATTTTCAAATTAATATTTGTCAAATTCTTGTATGCGACAGTGCTCTTTTCGATTCTGCCTCGGTAATGTAAATAGAGCAGCAAGTTAGCTTCACATGAGTACAATAAT
Organism: Carybdea cf. marsupialis auct. non (Linnaeus, 1758); assembly: GCA_010016065.2. Classification (NCBI taxonomy): domain Eukaryota; kingdom Metazoa; phylum Cnidaria; class Cubozoa; order Carybdeida; family Carybdeidae; genus Carybdea; species Carybdea cf. marsupialis auct. non (Linnaeus, 1758). Next base: position 19,127 of record JAAAKL020004361.1, on the reverse strand, counting down.
GTTTTTTGGAAAGTGAATTTAACATGTGAGTCCCTGGAAGAACTGCTCGCGTCATTCAGAGTCACAGAACTTGGTCTCTTTGGATACGGCCAGAAAGGAGTCTAATGTGAGCTGCTGCAGACCACCGAAGTCTAAAGTGGAACAATTTCTGTATTAGAGTTTTAGAGCAGCAAAGAGGATGGATATTGAAACAAGAGCGATGCAAATCGAGTGAAAGCGACCCTCTGCCTTTTTTAATCCTTGTTACCATGTTTACTCTTAAAAATCCCACCTTGGTATACGAAATAGATCATTTTGCATTACGTCGCTGTACTTGGACTGGGCAGAACGTTGTCCATTGCAGTAGGCAGAAAATCCTCAAGACATGGATGGCATGCGATACAGAAATGCATCAACGATTTACACCACCACGAAGATACAAATATCCAAACACCCTTTAGCTGCGTTGTTGTCCTCTCAGTAATTGGTGTGCGCCAAAACAATCAAATGCTAGTTGTAGGGAGAATGTTACAAAATGTAATGCTAAGAAAACGAAAAGCAGAAATGGCGAATTTTGTTCTCTTTTTTCGTTATTTTTCGTTCTTAAAAGGTTTTTTTCTCTTCCTTTCGTAAACAGGCTCGTGCCAAAGGTAACTTTTTTAAGCAGGCCAGGTTGTTCCCGATGTTTCCATTTAAAGAAGAAAAACTAAAATGGGATGATTATGGAGAGTTGATCAGGTAATTACAAGAGGCTGTTGTTTTGTTAGAGATACGGTTAACATTTGACTCCTGAATCTAGTTCTTTTGAGTCAACTGTGCTCTCTTGGAAATTGATAACGATGACGAGCTGTAAATACGAGAGAATGACCAATTATATTATAGTGGAGGGAGAAAGGGGATGACATTGGCATGGTAAATTTGACAACGTTAGCTGAGTTCAAAAAGTTTTCCCAGTACTTTGAGTAGGGTTGTGTAGTAAGCTGCGGAAACTAATTTAAAGCTAGTTACCTCGATGCCTTGCATTTGGCCCCCCCTTAAGTTGTCTTCTACCACGTCTTGTTTCTTTGTTTTTATTTCACCGCAAATACTTGTTACAATTAACAGTGAAAAAGCTGGTCTGTTTGACATGGTTGACAATCGTACAATGCAGCACATTTCTGTATCCAAAGGTCGTTTTTTCGTCTTGTAGTGCCTCCCACCCTTTAGGTTTGTCACCTTTAACTATCTAAAAACCTCTACATCTTCAATTTATTTGGTGTAAGAGGTGGGGGTCTGTCTTCGACAAACCGTAGAAAGAGAATTTCCTTGACGGTTTGGTATCGAAGTTCTGTTAACAGCGCGCTATTTAATTATTTGTTTACAAGCTTTGGGAATTCAGACGTACAGGCAACCTACCTTCTATGAATAGCAAGGAAGCGGGCCAACGTGGCATGGCACACTTGTACGCATGATTCTCTATTTGTTTTCTATTTTCAGACCTTTATTACTCTGTTATCAGGTCGTTTATTGTAATACTTTCTATCTGGAAAAAAAATCTATTAATAGGGTTTTATTCAATCTGATATCAAGAAGCTTTAACAGACGGAAAATGGTTTTTCACATGTAACATTGTGTTTAACGGTGGCTTCGCAATTTTGGTTTTGCGTATATAAAATGATGGGGGTAGGGGAGGGGGTGGACAAAAGCGAACAAGAACAAGCAAGGATGCTTATTGCATGTTATACCGTACTGGAAAAAAGTAAAGATACTCCATAGTGAATGCAGCAAATCAAACTAACTCTAGTCAGATCGAAGGAAGGAACGGTTTTATCTACAATGGTGTGGTTTGGTAGGCAATTGAAAGAATAGAGAGAAGTTTCGTACAATGTAGAGGCTCATTTGGAAGGCGTCATACCAAATTGGAGATTTATCATAGAAGGGGTGAGAGGGGGGTGGGAGTATAAGAACAGGGATATTTTCACTGGAAAACTGTGATAATTAAGTCCTTATGGTGAAGTCAATGACATCTTGGGGAAAGCCGTTAGACAGAGAAATATGCTTTAATGAATCTATTTCTGGTTCTAATTCCTCTTTTAACAAATCGTAAATGCACGTTGAACCATGGTTTTGATGAGGTTCACATTGCATGTGTTTCGGTAGAAAGCGGTCCGGAAAATGTATTGACCAGAAAATGTAGGTTTTGTCACACTCGGACTAACTTTCTAAAGGCGGAAAATGTGTCTTCTACATATCAATGACTAGACGTCAGGTTTTTGGGAGAATTGAAGAGTTTAGTTTCATAGAAACCAATGAAGATATTAGCAAGATTGAATACAATTTTTGAAACGATTGCCTTGCCTACCAATTCTTTCTATGATGGGTTCCTCGCAACATGAAATGGCCAAATGGCTTTCAAAACTTTTACAATCTGTACTCAACTCATTCATCCTTTCTACTTCACAGAAACCCGAAATTTCTGTTCTTGGAGTACTTTTTGTCTTTTTCGATATTAGTAATTTGTTTACAAGAGACGAGGCAATTAAGATATTATGTTGGAGAGGGCTCATTTGCCAACTGGTCCCTGAGGAAATGAATTTCCGAATACTTCTTCAATAATGACATGTACCGACAAAGAATTTGGTTAATTATGGGCTGACCCTTGGGCCCTGCGTTGGGTAATATCTTAGTTGGTTTCTATGAAATTCAGATTTTTCAATTTCAAGCACTTGCTTGAAAACTCAGACTGCGTGAAAAAGAATACGGATTACCGCGTTCGTATAATAGGTAAAGCTATGTCTGCTTTTCACTTGGTCGTTCTAGAATCCGTGGTCATCAAAGCAAGAAAACCGTTGCTTTTTAGACGAAAAGAATTTTGTCTTTTCATTGAGCCTTTTCGATTATCCGTTCAGTTTCACGAACACTGATTGGTCACAAGAACAGCAATTTGACAGTCCGAGTTCTCATTGGCTATTTTTAAAACACAGTTGGCTATAAGGTTTATTGATTACCTCATTTGACGATCTTGTGCTCTGAGGAGTGTCAGACGCAAAAAGCTTTTAAGTACTAAAACGAATTCGCTACTTCGTGTTCAGTACCATGAACAAATCTGTCGCCTTTTACTAAAGATTTCCGTGGAGGAGAGCATGCTAAAGAGTCTATACACCAAGTTTTTGCCGTCCTGCTCTCAAGCAGGTCTTATACCTCTCTGCTCATCAGGAGGTACAATAAGAGATCGTCTTTTGAATATGCAAAGCGACGGTACACTAAGAGGAGATTGGAGATATGAGCAAAGTTATGAGGCTAAGAGGTAAGGACTGCAGAGTTTTCTTTTTCCTTTTACGAATTATGTTTGGCGAATCGTGTAGTTCCAAAGTGTATATTATCATCCGAATCGCTAAACCACGTGCTAGGCATAGTCCAACTATTGGATGTGCTTTTCTAACTCACGGAACAATGAGGGCCAGAAACCAAATGTTATATTTTCGTAAGGCATGCAGGCAGAAGTTAAGTAAGAAAATCTCTTTCATTCTCTTGACATGGGTCGCTTTTTCAGTTACATTTCTGAAATTAATCATTGCTCAGAAAATACCCCACGAATGGCATCCTTATTCCCCGGAAGTAACATTATATATTTTTTGCCGTGCTCAAAGCCTGAAAGGTGATAGAGATAGGGTATTGTCGCTGTCCTCTGGCAGTTAGTCAATCCATAATTTTGAAATCAGCATAAATTGAAGAGAACAAGGGCCTTAAAGGGAAAAATCATAAAGACGAATTACCACCGCACAGGATGAAAGGAGCTAACTGATTCACCATTGTGCTTAGTTTTGCTAATTGTAACGTAGGGTACCATCGATTTTCCAATGCTGAAACTGTTCGGCATTCGGACTTTGCTGACATTTCTCACACTAAAAGGACCTCCTTTCACATCGCTCATACGGCATGCCTGGCAAGCAAAAGATACATCAGAGATGAACAATTTTTTAAGGGACAAGAATTACCTTCTGATCCGTCAATTTGGTAAGTTTGACACTGCCCTTTCGCTCCGTATGTTGCGTCTTTCTGTGCATGTCGTTTTTCTTGTGATGTCTTTGTCTCCAGCCGGAACGAGTTTGTGCAAACCTGATTGTTGATTGCTGTTTATCTCTTGCTTCCTTGTAGCTCGTACTGTCCGTTTCAAAAGTTGTGCAGCACCACAGAGCTGAATCAGCCGTAGCAAGTCATATGAACCTGGTATTTCCAGTTGTGTCATTTTTCCCAAGCGACGTGCCTCTTCAGTCAACAATCCCGGCCGATGTGAATCTGTCGCCAGGTGATGAACAATCCACCGGACGTTCGATAGACGATTGGTTGAATGCGCCTTCGAGGGCTATGCAGGTGGAAAATCTGTGGAATCCGGACGCTGCTTGCACGATCTACTGTTATTTCTATTCTTTTCGTCAATATTAACGAGCAGGAGCTCGGAAAAGCTGTTGCTCACGTACGGTGTGGAGGAGAACACCGGGCAGATGGACCATATCTTTAATTATATATATTTCAACGATGATGACGGCAATTCTGGTCCAATGATGGTGTTTTATAACTACAAAACTGCGTCAACTTACCGAAGGTTACAAGTAGATCCTTCCTGACTTACTTCTGTTAACTATACGTAAAGCAACATCGGAAGAGACTACTTCTTGGAAAAGATGAGTTGCCAAAAAGTGTGAAGATGCATAGTGATATATTGCAAGGGAAGGCACAGTATCAGGAAGGGGACCTGTTTTGAACAGTCCCATCTAGAATTGTGGCAAATATTGGGCCTAATTTTCATATGGGAAACGGGAGCGGGTACGAGCCGAGGCTTATCTATTGGTTCAACGATGCACGAACCCTCAATCAATAGCTGTAGAACCGTAGTAGATTGGAACCAGCTTATAATGGGCTGAGAGGTGAAGGCTTTGCACATGCCACCGTCCACCACAAATTAGACTTTGTGAACCCAGACAGTGGTGTGACAAGCAATTATGTTGAAGCTATGTGGCAACGCTGCAAAGCAAAACTGAAGTCACAATACGGTGGGACGAATCGGGAGATCATAGTAAATTATCTGTACCTGCAGTTCGGTGAAAATCCCTTTTTCCACTTTTTGATCGTAAGTCAGTGATGTATATGCATTGTATGTAGCCCAATACGTTTATTGCTGTAAATCATTTAAACGAATGAGATTGAAATTGATTTTTTATGGCTCACATTACTATTGTTCGGTTATGTCTATTGTTCTCTTAATTATCACGTTAACGCCTTCCTTCGAAGTCTATTGTTTAGATTCAAAGGGTCGGTTGAAGGGGGTACGAAAGGAAAATAGCGCCAAGCTTTGGACGTTAACTGGTTCAAACTCCCTTTTTCGCAATATAAAGAGATCTTAAAGGTTCTAATTTTCAAGCATGGTCTTCAGACTAATAAGATCACACACGCTTCTGCTTTAGATTAGACATTTATGGAAATTTTTGGTTCACTTTTTGTGTACATATGACAAAAATGATCGTTTTCGTTGATCGTTAGCTATACTATTTGTGATTATGCTCCATTTACTCAAGAGACGTAAGTATTTTTTGAGACGTATTGTCATGATAATGACCATCACAACCGCAGTTATTGACGCATAATTTCTGCATTTTTGTCAGTCCAGCATTTTCTAAGCATTAGTAGTATGCTGAAGACAAATTTGGCAAATCATAAATTTGACAGAAGGCTAGATGTTGCATACAACAAAATGTTCACCGAAGTTTTTATAGGATAACCACCCCAAAAGACGTATTTATATCGTGACTAGAAACCTGTCTTACCTTTTGTATTATGAAGACGAGCCTCGTAAACTGGTCAGTATCTTAAGGCGTTTATCGTAGTCTCCATATTATTAAAATAGTCCAATTTTGAATTTGAACACGTGGAGTAATGCTGTGGTATCTAGAACTTCGACTGAGATAGCAAGGTAGACCGAGGTAGACGTGTGTACTACGGCAAATCTTGTTTTTGCTCTTACGTAGATGGAAAACCTTTGAAGTGACCCTGACCCTTGGGCTTGTTGGCTCAACAATATGTGCAAAATATTGAATTTTATTGTTCTGATTGATGTCGCTAATGGATTGCCCCAAGTGTCTTCATTAACCCCTGCCTAGTACGCTGACCCACTTATCTGCTACTCACCGAAGAAAGATTTTTGATATATAAACAGGTGTCGAAATAAATTACACACACCATGATCGAGTGGTATGATTTTTTTACAGACCAGAAGACTACATGATTTATGATGACATAGAACTAGAGAAGGAATCGAAGTCAAAGGTGACGTATTTTGTGAATTTGTAAAGCATTTGCTGCTTTTGTCCAGTACCTTAAGGGCCAGTAGAGGTCGTTGTGTGAGTAGATGTTATGTAACTTCAGTAACGATCGATAAGGTGGCAGTTAAGATCTCACTGCGGTACCTGAAGCACATGATTTTATCCTCTAAGACACAGTCTTCAATTCCATTTTTCTGAATCCTGTAAGCAAAGAACATGTTTCAGCTACAGTGCAAATGCGTATCCTGGCTTTGGCTTGTCCCTCTCCTGAATCGATTAGTTTAAAAGACTACTAAGAGCCTGTAGATATTGAGAAATATATATGGGCTTGTTTTCCTAGTAGGTGAAAACATTATTGTGTCAAAATCAAGTTGCTGTTTTTCTGTATTTCTCACTATCAGCCAGACTACCATGTGTGAATGGCGCATTTGTAAAGGATTTTTGCCTTTGTTTGGGTACATTGATATATTGGATGGAGGACACACCCCAAGCATTTCTGAACGACGTTCTGTAGAGTGTCGGTGGGAAGATGATGCGAAGAAGCAGTGGAGAGTCATGGCATCGCATGGTGTTAAAAAAAGATAGATTTACTAATGCAGCAACGTAATTACATATCATAGTATCTTATTCTGTGTTCATATTTATATAAATCTATGTATTTATTGCTGACTTCTGTCCCTCGTTACAATGGGCAGTTCTCATTCTGAACTGGATATTACTACTTCTCTTCTTTTTTGACAATTAGGATTCGGAGTCAATGGAGGATGATGACATTGGTAAGTTACTAAACACACTTCAAGATATACGTAGGTTGAATGACAGTAACAACATGGGCGATAGTTATGATGATTATTATCATCATGATATGGCAGACGCTGCTACTGCTCTCTTTTATCTTTGACAGTTTACCATGTTAGGATACTTCATGCATAGAGACACGTATTGCGTGAAGAAGTTTCTTGGTTGGATAAAGTTGCGTAGTTTGTAGGTCAGAGTCAATTTTGACGTATAGAACTCGCACCTGGTCACGCCATGGTGCATAGACGCATGTTTAATGTGTCTCTCACCCATAGTTCATTGTTACACGCATTGTTTTTGTTTCTCAAAAGACACGCACTTATGCATCTGAAGGTGAGAAATTTATCGTAGAAAAATATGCGTGCCGAAGGGACTCATCATTGACGAAACCTCATGGGTCTTGACTTTTAAACCTCTTTTATGAGCACTAAAGTTTAAGCAGTTAGGTGATAGCGAATGGTGCAACACTGCAATTACTGATAAAGAAATACTTTGCATTAAAACTTTTGCCCACTCGGCGACTGTCACTATCATCCATTCAGAAGGTCAATTGACTGAATGAACAGTTGAACTCTCATGCTTCGAAATCAACTGGATAAACGGAGAGAAATACTAGATATAAAATATATGTAAAGTCGTGGTATCACTGGGTTGAAGCGATGTGCTGGTGAGAAACAGCATTCTCAGATCCTATTACATATTTCGCACATCCGTTTGTGTATGTACATCTGCATGTGTCTCTACCCTCTGTTTGCACTTATTTGCCCTTCATCGGCGAAACAGTACTGCCTGCAGATTGAATATTTGCATGCACTTATATACACCCCCACATTCTCACGTATGCATCCACACAATTGTACATATCCACATATTAACACACACCCATAGAAACACTTTCCATTTGATTTTCTCTCTCAGATTCGTCATTGCAACAGAAACACATTTTTTACGTTTTGGAATGTAGATGAATATATGCAACTTGAATAGTTTTAGAACTAGATTTAATCATGTGCATCAACTGATGCCCCTAATCAAGTGTTCAGATGGAAAGTGGTCTTTGAAAATGACTCATTTTGAACAGCTCCGTATACTTGTAGTCATTGAAAGGGAGCTCTGTATACTTGTAGACATACAAAGACGGCTCTGTATACTGGTAGTCATTAAAAGACAGCTCTGTTTACTTTTAGAGGTACAAAGACAGTTCTTTTTACTTTGAGACATTGACAGACAGCTCTGTTTACTTTTAGAGATTGAAAGACAGCTCTGTTTACTTGTAGAGATTGAAAGACAGAGATTGAAAGACCTGTTGCCAGATAATTTTCTTCAATGGCAATAATGAAGTGTTGCTAACCTTTATATGTGGTATTGCCTAAAGGACTTAAAGTATACACATGTCCAAAAACACAAATACAACCGAAGCCAAGTATTCATTTTAACAAATACATATTGGTTAACTCATTTATTTACTAAAGAATCTCATCTTCTTTGACAGAAACATGCTTTGAAAGGGATGATCTCCTTTTAAATTAACATGATGCTTGTGTACGATGCACTTTCTTTACAATGTATGCCTCTGATTCCACACCATTGTCGCTCCTTTTAAGTACTGGTACTGGTTTGTTCTTTATTTATAGTTGATAAGATTTGGTGTTTTCCTTTGGTCTTTTAGATATGTCAAATATACCAACGAAGTGCATTGTTGAGAAAGTTAATGTTGAAATCAAGTAAGCCAGAGTTATCTCTAATTATTTCGCATAGATCTGTGTATCCGTTATATGGTCGTAAATGGTTACCTGTTAGTGGCAATGGGACGTTAACGCTTTTAAAGTAAAATGTTTAGCAACTATTTACTGTTGTGAAATTTTGATGCTTAATAGTGTTGCCTTGATCACTTTTCAGTTGGGGAGCACTCATGAAAGCGATTTTCATAACCTATTTGTCTTACTTACGACCTTTGAGCAATCAACGATGGATCTTTCTCTGTTACATCTGATAGCTATCAATATTATCATTGGTTCACTGTGTTCGGGGTTCTCTTCTTGTGTCCTCAGAAGTATAGAAACTATTAAGTCATGGTGACGTTAGAAGAGCTCCTGAACGGCAAACGTGTTTGTCATAGGGGCGTGAACTATGGGATAACCTCTAAGTGAGCGTAAGCTATCGTACTTGCCAAGTTTGATATCATCTATGTAGACAAACTAGTATACACATTTATCCCTTATTTATATTTTACAAACGCTTGCATTTATTTTATGTTGGCAATATACTTTTCTTACTGTTCTATCTTTTCACGTCTCGAATGTTATTGATTTTACAAATTTTTTATTTTCATTTGATATTGCCCTTAATCAGTGTTTTGCTGATGGCCACTATCCATTTATGTTGAGCTTAAACTCGTATACAACTCGATACCTCAATATCTACTTCTTTTGAGACTGTAGTTCACAAGAAAGGTTTTGATGCCGTTTTGTAGGTGCCAGATTTCATACATTGACTTTGAAGGTAGATCAGACGGGGAATCTATCAAAAGGATATTGTCTCTCGTTAAACCAAGACAACTGGTGAGTTAACTTCAAATGATATTTGTATTCCGCACCATCAAAGGTAAAAGTAGCAAGATGTTGTTTTCTTAAAGTTGGATTTGTGCAACCTGTCGTTGTTTCTTTGCCTTTTAAATTGGCGTAACATGCTGGGCAGGGGGGACGCATCTTCCCATGAATGTTGCGTATATTGATACATGGCATCAGATCCTCTTTACATTATCCTTATTTGCCTTTTTTTGGAAAATGTAGTTTAGGTGCCTGCCCCCCACTTTACGACCGTCTTTGTTCTATGCAGGATTGAGGACGCTAAAACTGATGACAATTTAGCTCCTGTCGTATTCTATTTCATTTTGACTGATGTCTTTCATTTTTCACAAGATCTTTGTCCATGGGTCTGAGAATGCCACGCAGCATATGGTGGAACACTGCAAGCAAACCACGGGTATGAATGTCAGCAGTACATTTGCGCCAAAGTCAGGTGAAAGCGTGGATGCCACCCGAGAGAGCCATATTTATCAGGTAAACATTTCCGTGTTGTTTGATAGGCGTGCTTTGTGTACTTAGAGAATAAATATTAGGTAATGACGAGGTTGGTTCTTTTAAATTGTGTGTGGATGATAGCTCGGAAGCCTTAAGGAATCGAATATGCTGACGTAATATTTGCGACGAAGTTGAAGATGATAAAATTTTGGACTCCCTTGGAGAACTTCGACTTTTTTCAGCGAATGTAATCGCATCGCAAGTACTTAGTTATTCATCTATAACTGTAGATGCCTTATGATATGAGCAGATTGAATCTCTCTAGGTAAAATTGTCATGTTTTAAAATTTATTGCGTATTTACAGGTAAAATTAAAAGACTCTTTGGTAAGCTCCCTAAAATTTGCTCAGACCAGAGATGCAGAACTGGCGTGGGTAGATGGCTTGCTAGCCATGGAAAGTAATAAAAGAAAATTTCAAGATGACGACGATAACATGGATGAAGGAGACAAGTCACGGACAACGGATGTTGTCCCGGTGTTGGAACAGTTGGGAATGGAAGAGGTAAATTCTTTGATGTTTTTAACTTATTTGTGTTCTTATCATTTCTTGGCTGTTGCCCAGATGCAGTGTGACCAAGTATCGTAGGATTTCCGGAAGGTAGAGTCATGTAATGTGCCCAACGACTGGTGTTAAACTTTAGATTCTTCTATTGACCATTCACTCGTCCACAGCAACAGTAACGTTCAAAACTGCATCTTTTCATATATTGTCGTAGTAGTTTGTCCCATTTGGTACAGTGATTGTTAACGTAATTTATATTTTTATTTCTATGGCTGTCACTGAAAACGCCAATGATTGTTTTTTTAAAAATGTTATTCAGGAATGGGTATTAAAGATATTGAAATACATTTCTAAACGTAGCTATGGCAATCCCCATGATAACATCCTCTAATCCTCTAGCCGCCACATTAGCTTTCAGTCCTCCACCGACATCGGGAGCCATGTAGTTTTATAGATCAACCTCTTTGCGTAATCCGACTTGAGTATGAAATGACTCTCGACTAATCTAGCTGTCCAAGCTCATTTAAGGCTGTATTATCGAGACTGGAGAATCAGATTGCGTTATGATCGAAGGCGTCAGGGCCAAGCTGGTAAAGCAACACTTCGTGGATGCATTGGTCCTTCGAATCCTGATGATGCCATCAAATCATTTTCCTAATATCTTTTCAAAATATTGTATTAGTGTTAAATTGTAAGGCCCTCATATCATTTAATGAGTTTTATTAAATTGTCACTAACGTAGTTATTTTGTATTTTAAATATCTGTATTTGTATACAGCATGGAAAGACGATGAGTCGTAAGGCATCGAGTTAGCTTGGCAGTGTTCCATTGCATCAAGAGGAATATCACCAGATTTGTATGGTTATTGTACTGTTGGTCTAATCCCTTTTGAGATCTTGTTCTGTAGTCGATCGATTGATTTCTTTTTAGCAGGTTGTTGAACTCATCGGTTTGATAGTTGATTGGCAGATTTATTGATTGATTTTTTCATTTATTTACAGGTCCCGGGGCACACTAGTGTGTTCATCGACGAACCTCGGTTGTCTGACTTTAAACAGGTGTTAACGAAAGCTGGTATACAGGCCGAGTTCGCGGGTGGAGTTCTTGTGTGCAACAATGTAGTGGCAGTCCGAAGAGTAAGTTGTTATTTCGTATCTGTTTTAAAGTTGGGGAACTTATATAGGGAATTTAGTTGGATGGTATAGAACTGTGTCCGCGTGTGTAGTAAGGTTAAAAACTCGCAACTTTTTAGATTTATACCCAGCGTGTAACGATTTTGGCTGTATCTGGAGGTATTTCTCCCTATATTTAGGCTCCTTCCCCTCCACGGATGTGCTAGTTTTGGGAATGACATAAGTCAGATGTTGTTTTCTTGAATTGTCTTATTGGTCTTTTGTGTCGTACGATGCCATTCCTATTGATCCAAACAAAGCTCTTTATAAAAATTGCTGCCAATGAGGTAAGTTAAGCTAACGAATCACACTGTAACTCGTTACATTTTAAGTTGCCCACTCGAGTTAGACAACAAAAATTCCTAGAGATCGAAGATTATTACGATGGTATCAAGAGAATGTTCTGACATGTTTCACGTTTGTTTCCTTCGGAATTCCTACAGTTTAAATTGGTAAGCACTCTCCCGTTCTCCCTCTACAGAAATGTTACGTAATAACATTTAACTTACTATGAGCAAACGAAAGCGATTGCTACTGTATTAAAAGGAAGCTTCTCAGTGATGAGATCTGCGTTTTTCTTGACCCGCGGTCCTATTAGAAATCTGGTGCAAATCTTTATGTCTGTATATTTTGTATTATTCACATTTTCATAGAACGAAGCTGGCAAAATTGGACTAGAAGGTGCACTTTGCGATGACTACTATTACATCCGAGAACTTCTTTATAACCAGTATGCCATCGTGTGATTCCTGCCAGGCACAAAGTCAGCGGAGTTGACCCTAAGTTGAGAGAATGGCTTTCGTGAAGACCTAGTCGCGGTCTACCTAATACAGAAAGCAGCCAGGCGGCGAGTCCAAGGAAGGTGTTTTGCTTGGGAAGGATAAGACGAGTAGATCCAGAACGCGTCAGGCGAACTTTATAATAGTCGATAATCAGAAACTGGTGTTGTTATCGTCAATTCAAGTGGAGTTAACCGTGGAAGCAAGTACCCGACGATGTCATCGATGGACTCTCCCCCCTTCCTCCCTCCAGCTGGTATTACGGCATGATATCTTGTGTTGAGCCTCTCTGCATCAAAAGGTATAGCAGTTTGATTGTTATTATTCGTGAAACAATCAAATCTTGTTGGTAAACACTTGGTAGTCAGAGACACCTCTTCACAGTATATAATTTGTAAAGCCAGTGGATGTAGTTTTATCAAAGACGCATATTGAGTTGTCAAAGCGTTGCTATTGTTATAGAAGGTTCTTACTGTTCTATGTATTTGTGTTTCCTATCGTCTCTCGTGTTTTATAACCGTAGCGATTTTTTTCATCAAATGAAATGAAACGATTCTTAATTTTTGTTAAGTTATCTCTATCACCAAAAGCATTCGGCTTGTTTGTAGATTGACAGCTTTTACGCCTTGCACCCTTTTTACAACTGTTACACTTAACTGCCAATCAAATACTCTTTTGCCTTGTGATGCTGAGACAAGAGCTAGAGCCAGGCCTTTTTGTGTTGATTTAAGCAATCATGACATACATACTAGAGAAATCAATAAAAATGAAATGCATAAGGCGCTGGTGGGGGTCTTGGAGCTGCGAACGGTTTCCTTTGCATGACTTTATTTTGCAATACTCTGATAATGTGAAACTTTCTAGCTTTTTGTTTTTATCTTTTTGACAGAGGAAAATCAAGTTTTCGCAAATTTGAAATCTATGGATCTTCCCCTACCATGTCGTTTAAAAATCATAGTCAATATGACTGATGAAAGAACATTACATTTCATTGGCGTTCAGTCTATGAACTAATTTGTAACAGGATTTGTAACAATCTAAAAAGATCGTCTTTTTACACTTTTAATAAGCATTTCAAGTATATTATATAAAAAACGCGTTTAGATCAACATTTTTTAGAAATCTTCATATTCTTGCCCTTGCTAACTTTGAATCAACAAAAGGGATACATCACATTATTTTACTTTATTTTCATAAATTAGGATGACATGAAACTCAAAGAAGTGATAATAAAAACATGACATAGTTTTCTCCGTAGATAAAGTTAATGAAGATCTGGGGGAACAATTATCAAGTATAGCAAAAATAGCGTTTGAATAATTATTCAAACTACTCAAATTTCGCCCTTTAAACTGAAAGATATGTATATATATATATATATATATATATATATATATGTATAGTTATCTTTCATAGATATATATATATATACCCCGTCGCAGAAAGTCAGCGATTTGCAATGAACATCGCAGCAACTGGAGTAAGTCACAGCAATGTCACAGAAAGCCCCAGCTGTGCTACAAACAAAGATTTTAATTTAATTTAAAATTGTCATGGAGAAACAACAACCACGGAGAGCAATCTGCCTAGGCAAGCTCGCAGTGCGCCTACAAACCGATCTAAAACTGTTCCAAATTTCCACATTCTAAGTGAGGTGCGTGTGTGTGAACGTCGCGGAAGAATATAGCCTCAATTGGTCTCATCGCCGCAACCTCGAAAATTTTCTGTGATAGCGTTTCGCTAAAGCTATAAAAGATTTAACTGTATTATATTATTCTTAAAACAAAACTTAAAAGTATTAAATTTTTAAACCTTCAGCCTATTATAATTATCGAAATATTGTGAGGTCTTGAATGGGGGCTCAAAATGGCCCTGCTTCCATAACGTACACATGGAGACCCCGTGTATACGAGGTTTTACATGATTTCTCTGTCAATAACACATCTTGCATTAATACCTTCATTACCCCGATGAAGTCTACTCCATGGGGAGAAGGGCAAGTTAACCTACCAAAGCACGGATTGCTTTTTTGATAGATGAAACTTTATCTAGTTCAGTTCAGAAGATGTAATGTTTGTCAATAGTTATGGATGACTCGTACAAAAACAAAATCAAAAAATATGTGAAAACAAGTTTGTACAGCATAATATATAGGATCAAAATGGTCGTTAGATGAAAAAGGAAATACGGCTTACGGGGAAATGCCGCCCTCCCTGTCCTGTCAATTCACCAGTCGTAGAATCGCCACAGTTGAAGCAAAGAATAGATAAAGGCAGAGGTGGCAATCGAAGTTACTTGCTTTGAAGTCTTGTTAAGAAGATTTAATCTGGCATGATGCGCGCGCACAACCGCCCTGTTAATTATGAGACCACATTTAAAACTCAAAGTGGTTTGCATTTTTTTAAAATTTCGGCTGCTGCGTTTCTGCCCTGATGAAGCTCTTTTATTAGCACCATACAAAAAAGAAATCAGACTGGTCTACAGGGAGCCAAAAAATGCTGGTGAACATCGGCGGCTTTAGTAACGAATTCTGTAGCATTTCATTTGTGTTACGTCTATAGCAGTCTATAGCAGTCACGAATGGGCAAAATTGAATACAGTTTGTGTTTTCTCTAATAAATTTCGGGTGTTGAAATCGTGAAGTATCATGGAGCCGCGTTTGTTTTATAACAGTTACGAAATCAACCAAGACGGCAACTTAACTACGATAAAAGATCAACACAAAAACATACTTAATCTTACGTATGATACCATCGCTAAAACACTAGTTCGCAAATTCTTCATGATAGCGAAACATTTACTCACATCAGTCTTAGAGGAAATAAATAAAGAAAACTTACCGAACGAAAAGATCTGGGTACCAGTAGATTATTTCCGGTATTGATCAAAGAAAGCCTTACACTGTTCCTGATAAAGATGACTCGTAGACCTGTGTTTTGAAACAGCATATGAATGAAAACATCCATCAGTCGAAACGGAGATGAAATAGTACAATGTAGTTTCTATACCAACATTGATTAAGTTGAGTTTATTATACAAAATGCATTTTAGTGTTTAGACTGACTGACATGTTTTCTCCAAACGCGGGAAGTTTTAAACTCCTTCGGGCCAAAACTTTGTCTAGATTTACCAACCAGATTAACATCAGAATTTTCTTTGAGTTCAATAGTTTTTCTTTTCTGTGTCTTGACTTGACATCTGCTTCCTCAGCCTCGCTGAATTTGGTAAATGAATGAGGCTGAAACAAAAGGACACCGTGTAGTTCTCAAGCCCCTAGTTGGCAGCCATATTGAAACAATTGTCAACACGACCATTTTATTTCTTTTTTGGCGGGATAGGAAATGTGTTAGCGTTCCTCCATTTTGATCCTTCAAATTTTGTAATTAGTAGTGTAGTAACTCTAGATGAATGATGGCAACTAGAAAAAAGGATGGTGGTGCTAATATGAAGTATTACGAAGCACAGGAAACAGTGGATCAGTTCGAACCAGTTCGCGCTTATCTGGTCAAACACCACAAGAAGGTAGACCTATGCTTTTGTTTATTTTACTATTTGTAATCATTATTGAATGTTTCACGCTATTTGAGCCCCTTGATGATTAAGATTTGTCACGGCCTCATACTTGGTTAATTGTTAGTAAGGTCCATCGTCATTGCTAGTTTTCCATTGCATAGGCCTACCCTCTAAAATTTCACAGCCTACCCGGTATAGTTTCAAAGTTACAAGTATTAAAACGTAGTTCTCCAGTGTTTGTAATTGCTATTCTACATGAAAAGCATATGTAAAATTCAAATTTTAAACTTGCGAATGGAAGTTGACGTAAGTGAATTGCAATCAAAAGTATACGTGACTTACCGGTACTGCGGTTTCTGCATAAGATGTGAGGCCCAGCACTAGTTACTAGTAACTAGTAATCATTATGTTTTCAAAAATGAGTGTTAATCATAACTGCATAAACAGGTCTGGAAATACTCTTTAGGGACCTGCGCATGGTAGGGAGGATGTTCGACATGTGCATCACCAGACCGTTATCCAGCTATTCAAAGTTAGTTCACTAACATTAGAGGCTTAAAAATAAATTTTGACTCTTGTGAATCATTCCTTGTTTCTTGTCCTGATATTCTGGCTCTGTCAGAGACTAATCTTGACACGGTTGTTTGAATCGGGGAAATATGAAAATTTCGCGCCAAAATGAGAAATTCGTCTACCTAGGTACAATGATTTACCGATTGCTCACGAACTACCGTGAAGTGGGGCGAAGTTGATAGTTTTTTACGGTTTTTCTACCATAACTTAGAATTGGTATATCCAATCGCTCTGAGCTTCTGGACTTAAGACATGACACTATCCATTGGTCAGTGAGTGACAAATCGTTTATTGGTGATATTGTCGAACAGGTTTAATTTTCATTGCAAAGCTATCAACTTCGCCCCACTTCACGTTACATAACACATTTAAAAACAAAAACCAGCGTTAGATGACTAGTTAAATTCTGTGTGGGATATGTGAATATCCTGGTTGTAAGTTTTTCCAGAGCATAGAAATATCTTTTTAAAGTTGAAAGTTACCATGATTTTCACCTTTGCAACGCCTTTCACGAGAGGGCGGTAAATGAACGAGAGTATAAAAAACAAGATATCTCAACGTATAATACTGCTATATGTATAACTGTTACTGCTTGTTATAGTATTACTATCATACCACGATTTAATTTGAAGTATTAACTTCATTGCATTTAATATGATTTTCTGATTGTTTATAAGTAACTGTGTATGACCATGCGACATCTTGAAATTAACAATGGACAATATCACTGAATGTAGGAAGGATAACTATCATGATATTATTAGAAAAACTACTGTAAAACTTACCATTCAAAAAGAGGTTTGTCCAAAATTTTTCAATGATTCTATTAGTACCAATCTTTATTTTGGAAATAATACACAGCCTTTGAAATTCATGTTTAACTGTACTGTTATCGATTTTGAAACTGCAATCTTACAATCTCTGTATCATATAAATTGCAACATATGAATAAAGGACTCCTGCTGAACACGATGTATATCAACTGTGGCAAATGTGATTCATAACGATAATTATCAATTGAGGACAGCCGCTGATGGGACACGAAGGTGAAAAGGGCAGATAGTTCTTGCACACTAAAATCAATGTCTAGCAGCGATCAGCAAATTTTTAGGCAATGTGCACTCATTAAAAGTTTAAAATGCAATTTGTTGTTACTTAGTAACTAGTAACCAATGGCGGGCATGATTTCTGATGTAGCCTCAGTATCGAAGTAACCAATGCAAAAAAACTAAATAATTATCATTAACTGTAGGCCAGTGGCAAAGCAAAACAGCACGTCAAGTTTGGGTATATTCTTCGTTCACAACAAAACTTCACAAAAGTTGCATCTCTTTGGAATTTTTTTCTAGAGAGTTGAATAATGCAATTTAAAAATTCAAAAGCAGGTACGTAGAATAAAGTTGGACTCTTCTCTGAATTTTTGTGTGATGATATACACAATCTAAAGTAGGAGAAAAACAACTTCATAAAAGATAAAACTTCACAATTTGCGATTGTTTCTCTGCTTTTGGTGTGGTTTGGCCGTTCATACTTCCCATAGAACAATATACTGTAACAGCCTTGCTGACCCCATCATTCATAATGACCAGTTCGTTGTTCCTGGTTATCTTCCTCCTACCTTTAAGAATTTAGCTGTTCATTTGCATGGTTTTGGTATTTATGTTTGTGATAGTATCCTTATTTCTAGAAGTCTTGAGTATGAAACTCCTGATAAGTCCTACATCTGATTACGCCTAGGTTTGATTTATTCTACCATTTATCTTTTTTTCTTATTTCATTCACCTTCTTTAAGTGATTGTGCTAGGTTAGATGATATCTCTAGCTACATGGATTCTATTCTTTAACATAATCCTTCAGCTAATGTTTCTGTCTTTGGTGACTTTGATATTCGAGAGGGACAGACCTGACTGGTGAATGCTATTACAACTTTGCTCTATCCCAAGGTCTTACACAATCAGTAACATCTCTAACTCGCATTTCGGACAGAGATGATCAGGATCCTCATCTTCTTGACCTTTTTCATACTTCTAATCCTGAAATCTGTTCTGCCAAGTGTTCACCTCCTCTTGGAAGATCAGACCATGCAGTTGTTACTGTGACTGTAATTTCAGTACAACCATTCAGAAGAATGCTCCACTTGTTAGAATGATCATTCTATTTCAAAGTGCAGATTGGGATGGTTTACCAGACTACTTCAGATACTCCTTGCTCATCTCTGCCGAGGGAGCATGCAAGAGGGCCGTCCACTTCTGTGATTAGATTCAGGGAGGTATTGATGCTTTTCTTCCACATAGACAATTCTTGGTGAGACCTCATTCTTCTCAATGGTTTACTCTGGCTTTTTCAACTGGCAAGAGGATTATTGAACAGGCAAAAGCAACTTATTTGGAACAGAGTAGGCAGGCTGTTTCTACCCAGAAACTTGGA
>JAAAKL020004360.1:0-21149 GCA_010016065.2 Carybdea cf. marsupialis auct. non (Linnaeus, 1758) | reverse complement strand
AGGACGAGGTAGCAGAGCGCAGAAGAATCACTGTGTACAGAACGACGAAGATCACGACTGAAAATGGGGATCATGAGACTCTCTTTAAATATGGACCTTACTAACGGCCACATTATCTACAATATCAGAGGTATACTGCTGTAATCTAGATAAATTTTTTAACTGGTACGAGGAGACGCCATCCAAAAGGATATCGTGTCAATAAGAAAAAGACAGTTTGCTCGTTACAGAAGCTTTGACCATAGAGAAGCAATACTAAGGGGCTGGTTTGTAATGGCTGATAGAGGCGTTCATGAAAGGCAACTAGACACATATTTTCAATTCAGTTAGGACAGTTACTTACTGTCCTGCAAAGCTTTTGAATAAGGGGTTATTGTAGAATCAAGATGTGCTTTAAATTGGCTATCTATATGACCAAAGTGTGCATTTTCTCTGATCTCAATGCAGGGTGTTTTATAATTCGGTTTCATTGATTTGATCCATTTGTATCCATCATCTTCATCAAATTAGTATCTCGTGAAATAACGTTTAAGCGAAAATAGTACTACTAATATACCGTTACAGCAAAATTATAATACACTAATGAAACTATACAGAATTTCCAATGTTTAACCAAATTGACCAAGTTTCCATAGGTTGTCATCCAACTGAGGACCTTCCTAATCCCATGTTGGATTGAGAAGCCTGGGGAGAAAGAATGGAATGGGCTTGGGCAACCCGTGCTATCCGGCAAGGTAAACCGCTAGGCCTGCCCTTTATAAATGTCCTTTTCAGCAGCTACCACTTCTAACGCAATGAGGTTGCTTCCCATTTCAGACCACTTGACTACTCCACATAACGTAGCAGGTTAAGGAGGCCTGTTGGTGTTTTTGAAAAATAGCTATGGAGATGGTTGATGCAGCAAGAGTAAAAAGCAATTCACACTAATTGTGCCAGTATTAAACTACCACTTGAAAATTTCATGGATACTAATCCCATAGCAGCTGTAAAATCTCCTGCTAATTCAGGTCTCTCGGATATGCCAAATAGATAAATCAGAATGAGACAAAAAACTACCAGCCTGCTACAACCTGGAAGTAGCTAGTAGTATTCAGATTAACAGATCCAGGGAATTAGCTGCCATTTCAGTGCTTATGTGAGATATCAAGGTCCCTTGCTATGCTTTACTTTTATACAGAACAGTTTCAAATGCACACCTGCAACGAAATGAAACTAAAATCTTTCACAAATGCGACTAAAATCTTTCCCATTGATATTCAGTAAAATACTGCTTCGATTGGTTATGTGGTGTTCAAGTCTTTGAAAGTGGAGGAATCCAAAAGAAAAGGGAGCATTGCTAATCAAATCTAGAATGATTTGGTGTGGGGTAACAAAGAAACCAATAAAGTTAGAGACGAGTTAAGAAGGGGTTACAAAAAATGACGAAGGGAAATATTGTCGTTGTAGATGAAAGTAATGGTGAGAGTCATACCGATGTAAAAGTAAAGTTATCAAAGCAGAATTGTACACAACTACTTCGTTGATATAACTCATTTAGTTTAACATTCATCGGCCAAAACACAGCAATTAGTTAATGCGTAATTTTTTTCAAGTGTAATAATGCGATAACAATAATCCAAGTAACATGTGCTACCATATAAACAGCTTTAACAGTTAACTCTATTTTGTAATCCTTACAGGTAAAAAGAAAATATAACCACAGTTTGCAGATAGCTAAAGAAGCCATTTCTAGGAGGTAAACATTTGTTTCTTATTTTGAAACCAAATCACAAGACAACAACAATTTCTTTAATTTTCCGTCTCAAACATATAGTGCATATATGTAGCCTGGAGTCAGGAAGGTAGCGCTGAAATCAATGTTACTAAAACAAAATGGCAGTACAGACTTAACATTAACATCCTTAACTTTTTTTCTAACATCTGATTGTTTCATCGTTTCACTATCTTTGCAGCAAGAGGATATTAATAAGTGATATTGATAAGAGAGTTGATGACAATTTATGTGGCTCCGGGAATTTTAGTTTTTAACCAATTGTCCATTAGAATTTAACCTCACATTCATCGACAAGGTTATGTTCCAGAAATTCTACGGCTTGGTCAATAACGTCCTGAAGTCGCTAGCGCTAGAAATCGATGAAAACATTAGCAATAGCAAATGAAACAGAAGTAAAGTACCGACAAACGATTGGCAAAGATTTGATTCCTGTAAAACAGGCTCTTTATAAGTTAAACTCTTAAGACATTTAATATGGTACTTTGTACTTTTCATTCAGTCGATCATTCATTTATTTGTCTTTTAAGCCTAAAATGGAACTAACGGAGGTAATGTACCCCTAACTGTTTATTTGGACAGAAAAGATCTGGCCCTCCTAAATGTAAAGCGCTCCTGCAATGATAATTCAAGCACATAATATATTAGTCTTCAGGAGTCATTCCTGGTCTTAGCAGTTTTAACTACCGCCGTTCTTTTCTATGTATGATGCTCTTTGCTCTAGACTTTCATAACTTGATACCTGTCATGTTTCTGTGCGTTGGCGCTTGGTAGAAACGGTCACCATCTTAACCTTGTGCCCTACGAGTGGTACAGAACATTCAATCAGTGAACATCTGCACAGCTGCTAATAAAACAAATTTGTAGTGATGCATAAGGAAGACAATCTTCCTTTTAATAAACTATCACATCATAAATTATTATAAAGTTCAAATTATGAAGAGGAAATATTCCAATTGAAAGTAAAGTATTTCAAACTGTAGAATTGTTCGACTCAAGCAGTTTCAAATCGGGCGATGTTAACTATAAGGGCCCGTTAAGGAGCTTTCTCAGAGCAACTATTTTTATCGATTATTGAGGTGTTTGGAAAAGTGGAAGTCAATTTTCAGACATCACATTGAAATTATCTTCGATTTTAAAAATTCAGAGCTCTTTGTCAGCACGAGCACGGTGCAGTCAACGGCAGCTACAATTCATAATACAAAGATAATCCCAAAGAGTTTAAAAAGAGATTTCTGATTTCCTGCTTGCTTCTCTGAGACGTTTCCAGATGTAAAACTAGAATTTCCCAGGTAAAAAACTAAACTAAATTATTAAATCAGCATGTAAATCCACTAAAAGTAAGCATAGATTTGTAATAGAGAGAGCTTTGAACTTTAAAATTGAGTTGCTTTAAATTTGTAGGGAATATTATCCACTGATACAGTAAGTGTTTTCGAAATGTTTTTCATTCTAATTGTATTCATCTTCATATATATATATATATATATATTACGCCTGCGGATAGGGTCTGGTAGGCAATGCCCCTTTCTTAGGATACATCTGCAAAAAATATGCTATCTTGAAAGTAAATGGAAGTACAAGATGATCGATTTTTCTATCTCTCTTAACGTAACTATCACTCTCTCCCCTAGCGTTCACGTCTTACTACGGGCTTTTCTCAGTAGGTATTTATCAGTAGAGGTCATAGATTGTAGGGTATATGAAATGCAATAATCGTAACCCCTCATTTTTGAGTCTTTGAGCCAGCAATTAGAAGAACGTGGGTTCCATCATTTTCTATCATAATAAACAGATGTTTTCTTACCATAACAATCCGCTGCATGTAAAAGATTTTAAGGCTAGCATCAACATGATATCACATTCTGTGTAAACAAGTTGTTCATGACTAGATAGCACGCCTCCGGATTTTTCTCTCCCACTGTTGTTTAACGTTGAATCGAGGTACTCCTTGTAGACGAGGTTATAAAACCTTAGTTTTAACGAGACGGGATGGATTATTAGTGAGATCAAACAAAGATGCGTTGATCTTTTGGATTATGGTATGTGGAATAATCTGATTTGATCCTCTCAGTTGGGAGTAAATAGTTTGAAAGGCAATAGACGACCAAAAAAGACTGACTCCTTTTCCTCTATTGAGAGCAAAGACAAACAAATCAATAAAAGAAGATTATCGATTCTATGATAAAGTCCTTTAGGATACTGGTATATTAATGTTACCATCACCATAAGTCTACAGATAAATATTTTAGGAGGGATATCATTTTGAGTGTTACTTTTGCTACGGCACTTAAGGAAGACGTAATTATGTTTCTACTCCTACACATATTTTTAAAAAGAATTTTTTTTCTGTCAAAGGTACAATTTCCATGAAAATCAATGAAAAGAAACTGAAATTTTCTACATATTTTTGTAAGTATAATTTTGTTAAAACGTAGGTCAATCATAATTTTTTGTTAAAAGGAAAGGTTGCCAAACAGCGAGGTGAATTTTTTGTGTGAGCAGCTTCAGGTAAACAGCAGTATTGTACAAAATACACTCATGACTTTTAAGGTTAGTCACTTCCTTTGGATTTGAGGATTTTGAGGTTCAGTTTCTTATCAAACAACATGCATTTTAAAAAATTTAGACGAGTAACAGAAAGGTCTGGCAAAACGTAATGATGACAATAACCTTGGTGTCGTGAATGCCTTTGACTATTTATGACTGTGATGTGAGACTCTCCTGAATTAGACATGGGATTAGACCGAGTAAATATCAATATCAAAATTTTTATGTTAAATTAGAGGGAGGTTAGACACATTAGCTAAAGAATAAATGATACATACATATCAGTATTATGTACGATGCATATATCAATACTATTAAATAACATTAAATATTTACAAAGGCCCTATTTAATGCAGTTTCATACTTGTATCTCGAGAGCGCTTTGCGATGATTGATATGACAAAAGGTTATAGTTGATTTCGTTCTAGATACAGGGTGGGAAATTAATGTCTAAAAGCACATGGTTTGTAATTTTCATTTCCTGATGTCAGTTGTTACAATTAGAGTAGATCGTATATAATCGGTTATGGTATGTTTTTATCATAGTGAGTATATAGAGATGTGGTGAAGCTACTAAAATCTAAGCAGCGTCCATTGTATCTGTTCTTTCTGTGGGTAGCAGTGGGAACTCCGCAAAGACTTTTAGGGTCTTAAACGACTAATGCATGCAGAAACGATTGACTTTGTTCCCTTTCTTCCTCTGTACTGTCTTCAGGATTTGTGGGCACTTCTAAGAAAGACCTCAGTTTTGTAATCGTTACTGAACTGTTAGAGAGGGCGGTAAAGTTATCCACTTATCGACAGAAAACGGTGGCTCGTCTCCTATTTCTGGGCATGCTCCAAGTGTGTTGCTTCCATAGTTACTGATGGGCAAAAGCTTCAAACTAAATATCTACGCCAATAGATTGAAATCATTAAGAACCAATAGACGAAATCGCTGTTCAAACATCAAGCTTGACCTGACTGATCATGTGACTTCGCCTAAGCAATACTTGTCAAGTTAAATTTGCATATTATCAGTTCACTGTATTTTATATTCATAGTATCAACTACTACGCTCTTTCTCAATTAAGTCAGAAAGGTGATAGAATCTTTTCAAACATGCTGCAATATTACCTTTTATTAAGCATTTGATTAGATGTACACCAAGAGATTGATAAAAGCGTTTCTACTGCTTCGATATCCTTCAGTATCCTCCTTAAAAGGGTCGGTTTGCAACTAACTGTCATTTGTGTATCCTGTTTTTCCATATTATTATTTATAGATCACACTGATTTCAAACAAGGAGTAAGATCCTGCGAGGTATTTACTGACGTTTTATACTCTTATTGATAAAGTTTGGGAACATTTCGAAAAATAAAAGATTTGCATAAGTGAAATGTATTTTGCATGGAATTAAGTTGGTCATGATTTACTTACAAGATAATACAGTTGTCTGGATAAGTTATTAAAGATATTGGACAAGTAGAATACAGCGGATAATCGAGGATTTGAGAAAAATGCTAGAGAAAATATGTCACCCCTGGCATTGTGAAACTTAGGACTGAAAATTGATAATGTGTTTTGTTGTTTTTTAATGTCTATATACTATTTGTTTTTGATGATAGAGGATTTAAAATGATAAGGTTGAAAAGAAACTCGAGTTGTTAGAGTGGAAGCTGCGAATGCGCGAGTAAACGAATCGAATCTCGTTGGTGAAGAAACTTTTCTCTTTCTCTTGTATATTTTCAAACTTATCATTTAAAATCCCCTTTTATTAGAAACACTTTGCAACTTCTCAATGGGCTTTGGACCGATTGATTCGTCTGATGGCACTCCCTCCATGGTCTGTTTACTTTTGACAAACCATCCAACGCAAGTTTTATAGGAAACACTTTGTTTTCCCTAGAATTAAGTATTATTGCTTTTATGCCCTTTGAATGCTGGGTAGAAATCCTTGAGATTTTGAGCCAAGCTATAATTTCTAGGGTTTTTTTTATATTGATCATTATCTATATATTTGTGGCTTTCTTTGCAACGCCCCTATTTCAAACTGCTATATCTTGTTTAAACAGTGTTATTTATTTGCAAGTTGAGATGCTAATTTTCTAAATGATACTCAGCAGTGATGTTGCATACGCATCTGAATTTACTAAAACTGCCAGGTTTTTCACATCAAATACCGAAGGAGTATTTTGTCTTATCACTTTTATCAACCTTGTAACCCGACAGTTTTACCAGTGTAATGGCACTAATGGAATTAAGATATTGCACAGGACCGAGAATGCTTTCCTCAAAACTTTCAATGAAGAAAGGGATATGAAATTGTTGTCGAAAATTGCAAGAGGGACTGGAGCTGTTCAGCTCATTATGTTTGTTTTCTTCGGTTTAATAAATAAGGTAAAATAGGCTTGCTTTTAATTTGTTTTACCAATAACCTCTAGAGGATAAAAGATAAGAGCGCTCTTAAAAATATACCCGGAAATAATTATCTTGCTCGTCGGAGAGAAAGACTTTAGAAAAACCAGCTCAGCTCAAATTCTTGATGGGCTAAGAAGCGCTGAAATCGGATCGTGGTAAGGATTTGAAGTCTATATATTACAGTCTTGAAGTAGATGGAGCCACCAATTAGACTTCAAATAAGCTTATAGAACCTAATCATAGCATGTATAATTTCCTCTTGCATGCAGACACGCTGCTATTTCAATCCACACGAAAAGCGGATGATCTTTAACAAATAACATATGGAGTATAACGTCATTCCAGATTGCCAATAGATTCCTGAATACGTCTGAGACGTTAAGAGGATAAATATCAGAGAAGGCTTGAAATGATTTCTTGCATACATCCTGGAGAAAGCTTGACGTTTAGAGGTTTCTATGGAAATATCAGAAGTAAGACTAACCGATATAAAGTCTTTCCAGAAATAACCATAATCATCAAACCATTTCGATTTACGTTGAGAAGGTTTCTTATGCTATATACAACGGGTTTTGTGTCTTCGAAATACTGGGTAAATTGTCGTTTGTTTCTATCTAGCTAAATTTTTAAACCGGAGCAAAATATTTTCAAATCACTCATTCTTCAACAAATGCACTTCTTTCCATTGCCTGCATATTTTCCTTAATCACTATTAAAACGATCTTTTAGGCACTTTGCACAGGTCCAAAAATCTAAGAATATATGGTGGGAAAGAACCAGTCCCGTGGCTGCAGGGGACACGGTGAACATGGGCTCCCAACGGCCACGTTTGTAAGGGCATTGTTGTTTGTCGATTGTTACTCGACTTCCGGTAATCGATTTTATCTTGACTTCATATTCGATTACAGGTGTACTTGTCTATTAGTCATTTCTTGCATAATAGCAGTTATAACACAATACTGGAAATGTGCCCCCCTGAAATATGCTGCCAGTTACGGGCCTGAAAATTATGACATGAAACTTTCGAAAAGAAATAATTTTCTATAAAATCTTTCCAAAAACTTGCTACTTCAAATCCTCTTTCCACGATAACATTATCCAATACACTTTGAATAGACTCCTTGGCTGAATGGTAGCGCTTACATGGTTATGCCACATACAGCAGAGTGGAGAGTGTTCACCAGTTTGGGATTGGAAGGTTTTGTGTCTACTAGAGAAATGGACCATGCAACCATCAGAGTTCAACGTAGATCGGTTTGCAGTGCACATGATGAAAATGAGTATGTTTTTTCTGAATACCTCTAAAGAAATGTTTTCTATTGCGCCATTATCTTCTAAAATTTAATTTTTTAATTGTAAACAATTATATCAAAATCAATTTAGACTGCTTTATCTGATTCAGGAACAGGAGGTTCTCAAATAGAATGACAAAAACTAACATTTAAAGAGATCTAATAATGGAAATAGTTACAGTAATAAAATAATTTACGTGTAATAAACGAACTGGGCTTCCATGTTCAGCTACATGCACAATATAAAGCTGGTTTGGAAGTATATAAGCAGCTAGCATTTTTTAATCATTCTGTCCTTTTTTTCTATTCGATATTTTGACAGCATGTTAAAAAAAGTATTGGAAATAAGCACTCAGAAAATTTCAAATAATATGAGAAATGTCTCGAATATTTCAAACACTTTAGCTTTATATCCTCTAACACATAATACCATAAGATATTATTACTTATAGCAAAACATTGTGGAATTGTCTTACATCGTATTTTTACAAACGTGCAATATTGGATAATTATAGATAATAGTATCAGATTAGTATTGCTTTAGCATTTGTCTAAGTACTTGTCGAAGAAAAGTGCCTTGAGCACATGAGAACAACGTTACCAAATAAGTTTTATAGGTCTAGCAGACGTTAAGAACACGTCGCTGAAATATTACATTTGTCTACAATTAATAAGACTCCTAATTGCGAGGATGACACAAAGGCTAGTCATCTGCAGAATCGATCTGTGACACACCTAATTTGCCTATCGTGTTTTATACAATGTCTTATTTTTTAATTCCAGTCAATGGTACGTTAGTGTAGATCTTTAAGACCATTTTATTGACGCACTTTAATAAAATATTGACCACATATCAACTCTTTAAACTTTAAAGGTGATCCATTTTTCTAAAAGGACAAAATGGCCAGAATCTTTGAACTGATTTGAGCATCCAATGTCTCGATTTTTGAATGCATATAAACTCATAATCAAATGAGGACTATTTCACTATAATATATCATACAGAGGCAAGTTATTAAAGAAGGAAACATTTCTGAATAATTTAATAGTATGTGTTTTCATTACAATATAGCCCAGGTATTTGTTAACAATCCCCTATTCATTAATCTTTTGCAAACTTATTTATATCATAGAAAATAATTGCATCACATGTTATTGTATTTAAAATCACTAGAGATATTACATGGCAGATTGACAGCAAGAGTAAAATGTTTTTCCTATTTCAATAATTTCTTAAATATTTGTTTCTGATAAGGTTCTTAGTTTTCTAAGATGCATTTTGTTTATGTTAAGCTCCACTAGTATTTGCATAGCGTCACTAGTATCGATTACAGTACTTGTTCTGTCCGGCAAAGTTCTAGATTCCATGGTATTGAACAACAAGTCTTCCTTTGCAGAGGTGCTAGCTACGATTTCAGCTTTAACACTGTCTGTGGCTGCAACGTCCTCCTTGTCATCTAGTGGAAATGAATTTGTCTCTGCTTTGGTGCATTTCAATTCAGTTGTATTAGGCATGTCATGCCTTAATATTATGCTATGGACTGAGGGATTCTTGCTACCTTTGTCGTACGGTTTAGTGCTATCTAACTCATCTGAAGGAGCCACATGTACAACGGAAGGTATTCCAGAATTTTCTAGGAGATTGCTATGTTGTACAAGTCTTACATAATCATTTGCTTTATCTCGAGAGCTACTGTATGATTTGACAGAATCAGAATCTGATATGTCAAAGTTAGCTACTCCTCTTTGTCCATACCAAGAAAGAGTTTGGATTGGTATATGGTTTAAAGTTTCTGAGGCCGTAAAACTTTTTGATCTGTTACTATCTCTGTTTCTGCGACGTCTCTGCTTCTCTGACTTCGATTCCCTTTTAATAGTCGTTCCCCTATTGCATTTAGTATTTCCATTGTCTTTAGAACTAAGATTATTCAGGGATTCAGTCTTTGATTTTTTATTTTGTTCTAACGCGTTCGAGTGTACAACAGCATCTTCAACTGCGCTATCCTCCACGGTGCTGATATCAGCTTCGATACTATCTCGTCTAGGCGACTCTTTTAGATCAATTTTAATACGAGCAGTGCGAACAAAATTGGATGTACTTGTGGAACTGTCAGATAGCTCATGATCGTCGGCAATACTTCTCCAATGTCGCAATCTCTCACATTGTAAACGCTGTTTTGAGTCCGACGGGCGCGTTTTTTCTACGTGACAATAACTTTGAAATTTCGTTTTATTCTCTTCGTGACGCTGCCTCGTTCTAAAGGCTCTACTAGATTCAGTTTCTTCACAGCCGAATGAACTCTCTGAGTAGCACTCATCAGTAGCTAAAGGAGATATAGTTAGATAACATTTGTTGACGGTGACATTAGAATCTAAAGTAGTATCGGTCGAGTAAGCTTGATCGTTGTTCTTATCGACCACTCTTTCGAAACTTGTGTCAGTGGAAGCACTCGATCCCTTGGATGTTCCACGTAGTGGTTTGTGGATTCTCGATTTACTCAGCTGCTTCTTTTTAAGCTTATCAGTTGACATGTACTCCTCTTCGATATTATCGTAGGTCACGTACTTTGCTAGCGTCTGACTATCGTTTTCAATGCTGATTTCCTTTTGTCTTTGAAGATAAGACGACATAATCGAAGTCGAGATTTTTTCAGCTAACGTTCGAGCGTGAAGTTTGGACCCGCATTGAAACACATGGCATTCGAGACCAGTGTTTCTGCGAGTCGAATTCGTGATATCTTCATTATGGTAAAAAATGGCTAGGATCTTTTGATCCTTAGCGTATACACACGAAACAACAATATTAGATAAACGGTAGTTAGTAATAATTTTCGAAGATCGTCGATCCCTTAGGATCATGATCTGGCCCTGAAACACTAGGCGGCATTGAGTAGGCATCCATTCTAACAGATGTCGCTTCGTTCTGTTTTGTATGTGGCGAATAAATCCTTGTATTTCACTTGCACTGGGCTGCTCAACTAATTTGTTTCCCAAGTATAATACCAGGTCAATACCTTCCTCTTCTACGCCTGTGGATGAATAATTATGTTGCCTTTGAAATCCTAACAAACGACGTAAAAAATCCATGTCACTCGTCCAGCGTTTTCTTGCTCAAGCTTTCCTAGTAGCACACGATGGTCAGGATGGCCATTTGATGAATCTTGCAAGCCATACAATTCGCAGAGCCAGCATGACGTCACCTCCAGCTATTTTGAAACATGTACCAACTTGACCAAGGAGCTCGGCTTCTTGTTTGTTTCGAGATTAAAAAGCTGTAAAACTCCCCCACGACAACATGTAAGACATAGAGTCAACTTGAAGTAATCCGTATTAGACTGCACAAATCATGCTTGAATGAAAGTTTGAATCATACGCACCAGGCCTAATCATTGCCCTTGCTGACAATATTGATCTTAGCTGTTCGAAAGGATGTATAGACAATTATAGCAACTTGCAAGATAATAAAAACTCCCTCTATTGTTAGCTATTCGATCAGTTTACTTATACGCTATGGGTACAATTCCTTGGTTTTGCATTTATACAAAAACAACACAACATAACCGGCTTAAACGAATATATCCATGCTCTGGTTTGATCCAGTTAACTAGATGCGTTACGATTTGGTCAAACAAATCAAGGTGTAAGCAATACTAGCAAGGTTAATGAAAACTCGTCAAAAAAGAAAGGAGTCAGTGCTTTGTATTCCTTCACACTGCATGTGATTGACCATTTATTACCTTTAAATAGCTGTTAAAATTATGCATCAACCACTGATCAACCGAAGAGACTACGCATATCAAGTAGTCTCAGATTAGGCTAAATTTTTCTGCCATTCACGGTATCCCAGCCTTAGCTCTTTAGATATTTGTAGCTTAGGCGGGCGAGGCGGCGCTATTATCAACATATTCAATTGTATATTGGCAATCTTACGCATTTTGTTTACGATAAAACAAGCCTTCTGCAGAAATTTATAAATCTATTTACAAAATCAGGGAAGCGTCCTCTTTCTAGGGTCTATAATAGCTAATCGACCATCCATGATATACATACACACATGTAAACAAATTGATGAGCCGATGATTCTGATCGACACGATTTAATTCACCGAAGTTGTGGAAAGATTACTACAACTAACTGATTCATTCTAGTGAACAATTAAGCTTCACTGTTTGAATATTATGTCCCGATTATTTCTGAGAGTAGAGGCCAAAATCATTTCAGTTGTTCTTACTGTCATAAAACAGCCAAAAGATTAGGCTGCATGAATTTTACGTTGGCGCAGACTAAGGACTATTCAAGGAGTGCAGTGCAGTTCTATTCCTTTAAAACTGTTCTTAAAGTAATTATTGCCATAGGACTAGAATTCCAGACATCTTCATCTATTAGCTTATTATTAAGACAACTATTGATTGTGCTCAGTTTAATCAGCATTATTGGCTTGTCCAGAATACATAGCAACAACAAAGCCAATATAGAGTTGAAGTAGCCATGCAGTTTTGTTTTCTTTGTACCATAAGGCGTCCTCGCTACTTACTGTTTAGAATGATGAAGGCTGTTTCAAGCCTCTAAACGACCTATTAAACAAGCTTCGTAGAGTTTACAGCTTTTAATGCTTGCTGACTGGGAACTAATTCTAGATGAGAGAACAATTAGAATTATTTTTAACGATCATCTTACGAATAGTTTAAGGACTAAATCTGAAATCTCTGAAGTCTCGCTATTTCATAAAAATTGTTTTTTTCACATATCGTAAAACTTTAACCCTATAGCTATAGGTAGTTATTTTTAAGTATTAAACCTCTGACGTTTACGCGTTTATGCTGCCTTAAAGAAGTAAGCGAGTAAATAAGCAAGCAATCAAACAGTTAAGTATTTGATCATTAGAGGAATTAATCAATTAGTCAGTCTGTTTAATAAACAGCTAAAAAGCTAAACAGCTAGCCAATTAAGATACCAATTAAAGTACTGAGCAATTAATCAATCAAGCAATCAACAAATCAGTTTATCAATCAATCAGTGACTTGATAAATAAGTCGGCTATTTAATATACAAGTTAATGGATTAAAGGTG
This sequence comes from Carybdea cf. marsupialis auct. non (Linnaeus, 1758), assembly GCA_010016065.2. NCBI lineage: Eukaryota > Metazoa > Cnidaria > Cubozoa > Carybdeida > Carybdeidae > Carybdea > Carybdea cf. marsupialis auct. non (Linnaeus, 1758). The sequence continues at coordinate 8,066 of JAAAKL020004360.1, read as the reverse complement.
GAGATACTGACGTTAGGAGAAAATTTTAATAGTTTAGCTTATCATGTATATCAAAATGTATTTGGTTGCTGACCACGTGATCTTCAGCATAAAATGCCTGTTTCACAGAAAAATACAATTCTAAAGTCTATACCTAGTTTGCTCTTGGTTCTCCCATTAATTTTGTCCCTCTGCATAATTGTGTCTGGCTACAATGTTATGAGTTTATAATTTTCCACGAAAAAGTTATATTAACAATGTCTGTGTGTACTTTTTCATATCAATTTTTGAACTATAGAGTGATATAGATAGTTTTATTACCATGATCCGTGCTTTCAATAGCTCCATGCTCGAGGCTAATGATCATTACGAGTAACGTATTAATCCCCTCCCCCCCTAATTTCAGGTCGAAGTAGTGTTACTTTCAAATGGCAGCATTTTATGTTGCTATGTGCAGTTTAATGTTCTTATCACTGAACAGTTTCAATTTATAAAGTCAGATGATAGTTTTCAAATACGTAAAAATAAAGATATGCTTAACAATAGTCACAGCTTACTCTGATTATGCTATTCCTACAGCAAATTCGTAGAAATCATAATATTAAAATTAATAGCAATACTACTCTTTCCGATGAATGTAATAGACTGATAGACTTGGATGCATAGATAAATTGTCGGCTTCACAGGACTGTTACGTGTCCTAACAAACAGTGCAGCATCAAAAACATATATGACCTCCTGACAACAAGCTGTAGAATTTGCTTCTATAACACTTTACCAAATATATTTCTTACTACTTGACAGTGCTGTTTGCAAAGAAGATCAGTTAGACCAGGCAGAAAGTTCCTCTTTCGATGTAAGCAAGAGGGTAGTGTTAGTAGTTTTTTAACATGCACTTATGTAACTATGTAAATGTCGCTTTTTGTACTCAGTACAACCTCCAGCCATTAACTCACGAGAGAAGTGGTCGTGATATAGAAAACTTGATACAACAATAGATGGATACATTGGTGAGCTCATTCCAAGGGTATTACATGGATATTAATTTCCTGAAGAGATGAAGGCGTATTTCTTATACGAGAATAAGGATAGAGAATTTTAGAGTACATTAGGAATGGGAGATGGTTTAGGTATGAAATAGTCAGACGATGGAAATAAATGGATCCAAAGTGACTATGAGTTGTAAAAATAAAGAACAACACAGCGGAAGACTAGTGGAAGAAAATGATACAAAATATTTGTGATGATAGGAGGCCTTCTAAATGTCACCTCTGCATACGTAGTGTGTTAGATGTAGTGATGAGCATAACCACTTGCTCGACAAGAAGCATTTATCTTATCATATGTTTCATAAGGTATCTTGTACGGATATTTCATGTAAAAGAAGGAAGAATTTTAACGGTTTTAAGAAGTACTATCTTCTTCGGTAAGGTATAGGACAGGTTTGTGGTGGTGGAGGCAGAATTATTGTATACTAAGGAAGTGTAAACTAAATAGTTATTCATTACGTTCCTATTTTGGGAGGAGGAGACCTCAAAACATAGTCCATGGTAGCCTGGTCTCGAGGTGAAGTGATTTCGTTGCTCTTCTCTCAGTTATAAAAATGTCCATAACGAAAGTCGAGGCTACAATCACCTCCTTGGCTACATATCTGACTGTTTTGTGGTTTGAAATAATAGTCGTAGGCAAGATCCTCCCAGCTGAAAATCATCATTTTGCAATCATTAAAAAGTCTAATCATTTACATTTCACGACGTTCGATTTCAGCTTTACAGAGCCAAATATTCAATCAAAGGATAATTAAACATTTCTGTGAATTTCGCAATGTTAAAATTTAGAATTTGACCAAGGTTCTGCTCTTTTACTCGATGGAATTGAGTTACGAAGTGTTTAAATAGCAGGTGAATTTATGCAGTAATGGTGCAAAGTAATTCGTAATTCGTCTCTAGTGAACGAGTTATAGAGTTTGCCTTCAATACCTGTAAGTATTTGCAGTAAATATGTCTTCAAAATGAGGAATGAGCTGAAAGTATGTAATAAAATGGAAAATAATCACAGCTTTAGAGATGATCTCATTATTTTATAAGCAACAAATAACTATGTTTATTTATCATAAATTATCAAACTTAGGAAACATTTTAATCGTCCTGCATGTTGCTGCGTAGCTTATCTATTTAGCAGAGAAATGGTTTAAATATTTTTTGAAGGAAAATGGAAGCACTTAATATTTAAGCTGGGTTGTAAAAGTGTTAATGAATACTAGGAAAAGCAGATGCTGAAATAAAAAGGATCAGAATTATCATATATTTTGATTGTTTTGTTTTTCTTGGGTTTTTCTTGGTAGCTTACTCGATTTCGAGCATAGCCTATTGCCCAGCTAGAGTGAGCGATGTCCTGGGGAGAGAGCACATTTAGAGGGGTGGTTTCCCGTTGCCTTCACCAACCGAAAGTATTTTTATCGTGCTAGGCAGGATTTGAACTCACAACCTCTGGCGCACGTGGGTACGATTCCTGGACCACTAGACCACGATGGCGTACTCGTATTTAATTGCATTTGTCCATAAATGTACTGTTTACAATTTACTAGTTTTAAATGTTTGATTTTTATTGAAGAATTGAAAAACTTTCATTGAAAACCTTGCACTCCAATAAAGTTATCTTTGTCTTAAATTATTTCTGTGGTAAAGCTTGAAAAGAACCTGATATCTCACTCTATAATTAAGCATTATACTCGATAACTATTTTATCTTTGTTACAAGTTTCTTCATTGAATTTTACACAAATTTTAATTGTACCTTCTTTATTATGTAAAAATAGGTGCGCTTGTTATTGGAAAGTGTCCTTTGATTCTCTATAGTTTATGGAATTCCAGAAGAGGAAAATTCAAATGCACTTTTGGGTAGAAGTTTACTTTGCATGTTACTTCGTTTGGGAGACGACGTGGTATTTTTCCCTTGACTATCAAAGCAACAACACTTAAGTATGAATTCGCCGAGTTAGAGAGTTTGCTGCAAAATAAAGGCCTAAATGTTTTGCATACAACCCTTAGGGTGTTATCATTCATTTAAAGACCACTCAATAATTTATTTTCAAGAAAGCAGTATAACCGCCTACGTATCTGAAAGGATTGATTGGAAATCGAAGATCAAATCTTGAGATATATAAATTTGAAGTACAAGGGATTCCTGCTTGCAAAGTATCTGGTACGATAAAGTACTATTGTAAGCCACTTGGCCATTTTGGCTTCGAAAACCAGATCAACAAGGCCGTAGAAACATTTTTGGTGCTGAAACACCACGCGTAGTCTTTAACAGTAAGAAAGCACTCCCAACTAACCACAAAGACCGTGTGCCTTCCACAAATAACAGCATTGTAGTTTACTCATTTTCTTGCCAGTGAGAGGCTGGCTATGTTGGCCGCACGACTTTGAGGTTAGCTGACAGAATTAAGCAGCATGTTCAATCCTGTATTTGCCAAGCTTCATACATGGAAACAACCACCTTGTGTTTCAAAATCTAAAAACACTACTAAGCAATGTGACTGTGCCATAGGGCAGCACTTGCTTGAAAACTCAGACTGTGCCAAAATGTACACGGACGATTGCTTCCGCGTACTTGGTAAAGCTCACATTCACATCGAAGCAAGATAACGGTCTTCTCATTGGGCCTTTTCGGTTAAGCATTCAGCTTCACGGACACTGATTGGTCAAAACAACACCAATCTGGCAGTCAGAATACTGATTGGCTACTTTGCAAGACACACTTGGGTAAATTATCTCGTTGATTCCCTTTTCAGGTTATTTTCTACGACTTGTACTCTAACGAGTTTCAGACGGAAAAAGCTTTAAAGTACAAAATTAATTCGCTATTTCGTGCATTTGTATGTAACTAACCAAAACTATTTAAAAAAACATTAACAACAGTTTTGATGAAATTTAAAAACACTTTCCTTTGATTCTTTAAAACTTTTTTTTTCATAAAAAAAACTCTGTCCGACCTTAAGTTGCAAATTCTGTACTCTTTGTTTGTTTAACACTCCTCATTAGGACCTTACCGTATCTTTGTTAATAAATATCAGTCTGCTTTGGAATTATTTATCTATCTTCGTGTTTTACTGTTAACTAGTGTAGTCAGCTTTCTCTATAAATACTAGCTAAGTTAGCATCGAAATGTAAAATTGTAAGATGTTTACCAAATGTATCTTGATCTACGTGATATTTCTTAGTGATCTTGTGATACTCTAGTCAACAAATTTTCATCCGTAGTTTCTGTTGCAACTGTAACCCAACCTGACCAATACCAAGATAACAACTCCCATTACTTTGGTTGATCGAGTAAATTATTTACCCAATCCCATATATCCCAATAGGTTATTTAACTTACTTGGATTAGTTAGGTTAGTTTTCATCAGATATTGATTGAGGTTAAATGTAACCAGTTCCTTTCCAGTTTACTTCCATTTTGTTACCTTTCTCCAGACACGACACGACAACCGCTACTAGAGATGTTAGCAATCCGGTAAATGTCATGGCAAGCAATGTCATTTTTGAAATGTGGCCATGAAATAGTTCAAAGTGCACGCAAGACAAACATTGGTAATTGTGAACAGAAAACAACTGCTTACAGGAACAAAAGGAAACACTATCCGCAGAACATTCGTGATGGTTACTTTGCAGATAAACTGGAGGGAATTCTATTGCTTAAAGTTTAAAGGTTAAAAATAGCTATAGGTTTCTAGAGCAAAATTCGCTTTGACGTCCAGTAAATAGGCACCAATTATAAGGGTGAGAGTTGATGGTAAGCCGGTACCATGGACGCCAACAGTCGCAAAAGTCAAGTGCAAGGTTTTGCGTTAAGATCTAGAAGGATGCAGAACAAGCTTTAACTTACAGATTACAGACGAAGGCGAATGACGTCAACAAATGTATCCTTAAGGCAGAGAGAACCTTTAATAGAAATCTTTTAAATATATATTCTAATAATTCAATTAACTGCAGGAAAACACTGAAGCTGATATATTTGGTTTCCACCTATGTTTTCTGCAAGGCTTGCAATGACACCGCTGATTATACATGCAGAAGTGTGGACGATGTAAACTGTAGTTAAATAGTTTTTACAGAACTATGCAAAGCGTTAGACACAAAAAGATCATTGACTATGCTTGATCACTGATCAGAATTGCTAATATATCTAATATTCAAGCTGAACCTTTCAAGGCGTATCAAGGAACAAATGAAATGTGAAACACAAAAGAGTATGAACAGCTATTTATTTATAATCATAATCCACTTTATTGAAGGTTGTACTTTGAATTGAGTTACAAGCAGGCAGTAAGAAGATGGGAGTCCTCTTGTGATATCAAATATGTATCTGGATGTAGTGGCCACAAGACATGTATACTGCTTGTTGATCATGGACATGGATATGCCAATTGTTTTCTTATGCACCTTCAGCATTTCATGCTCGATGATATAGTCATCTACAAAATGCGCCTTAGGAACACTGATATAAAGAGAAAACAAAATGGGGTAAGTAAGATCGTGGAAGAATGCCACATGGAGCGTTATGCAGCGTTATGCAGCGTTATGCAGGTAAAGAAAAGAAATAGAGTATTCCAAAAAAATTTCAAGCAGCCTTCCTACAAGGCACAGAGTCTGTCCGCGCAGCCTGTCTCAAAGACTACCACCCTCATGTTGGGCTCTCATTCTCACGTGTAGAGCATAACCTATTTTTCCCAAGTGAGGTTATCAGCACCAGCATTTTTCTTGTACGCCAGGTTCTGAACTCCAATTTTCTTCTTTCTGGACAGAGTTCTCCATAGACCACAGATTTTGGGGGTCGATGAACAGACATCCTCCACATGTAATCTGTTAAACCGGTCTGTACTGAGAAACGGTAAAAAGGATATTTTAAATCACGCTGTTTGACCTCTCGAGTAACTCTATATCAGATATCTTATCCTGCTATGCTCATTATGAGGTATATGAATGTTCTCTCGTCTATTTATACAATCTGCGTAGTATAAAAGTGCAGACAACACAGCAGTTTTCTATGTTACCTTTGTTGATCTGCAGAATTCTGGGCGTGACCATTGTACCTTCTGGAGAGATCTGGAGAGAGCCAAGCAACGGATCTGGTAGTTGATTGGACTCTGAGCTCAACCTCTAGATCTCGGGAATTATTATGATTAACTGTGCTTACTATTTTTAAAGCTTTATCATTCATAAGATACATTCATAAGATTCATTCGTTTGTAATTCCGATTGGCGACAGGCTGTGACATTCCCCTTCCTCCGAAACATTGATCCTGAGTGGAAAAGGGATTGCATCCACACTCAATTTGTTCACAATTTTCCTTGAGCGATTGTAGATCAAATACACACAGCGTAGAGTAATGGGGCATAGGAGCTGCAAACACTCATTTTGCTTCTCTTTTAGTGTCGTTTAATCGTTCCTAATTGAAAGTCCCCCATTATTTAATTGATGTTTACTATATTGGGTAGATGAAAAGATGAAAAGATGAACTTGTAAAATACGTTCTCTTGATAATCTTCTTACAACAAAACTAATGACGTAGACCCACAGTAATAATAAATAAATATATGATGCAAAGTACTCCTAAAAGACAAGGGCAAGTTTATATTTAAATTACTTACAATGCAGACGCAGCGGCAGTCTCCAGAGGATATCAAAAGACACTGTCAAACGTATATAGTTTTGTCAAGAATAGCTACAGGCTCTTCTTGTCACTGAACTGCATTGAATGCTACAGACTGGATTCACCTCATCAAGCACAAGAAAGAACTCCAAGCTGTCTGTCAACTTTAACCCAGTTCACAGCCTGTTTTACATTACCCTTCTCATGATAATCAAGACTAAATACTAGCAGCTCCCCTAAGGGACTGCAGGCTTAAAGTTTAATCTGAATTGTTTTGTACGTTGATTATCTTTAAAGAACCGATAATACAGAGAGTGTAGGTTATGCATGAATGTCCAGATGTCTTCTACTTCCTTATCAGTGCGTAATCTGTGGTCATCTTCCTTCAGAAGCAGCCACTCGAGTCACTTAATAGACTGTCAAAGATGGCTTATCTTCTTACTTACATTAACTTACGTTGTATAAAGCCACATTACTCAAACACCATTTGTCGTGCTTCACCAGCCATTCATGTGTGGATATCGTGGCCAGCGCAGTCCTTGATGATTACTCGTGGAAATATTCAAACTTTGAAGAACGTCAACTTCGTCACGTCTCCTTGAAAACATGAGTAAGGAAAAGAGAAGAACTGTTTTAAACAAAGTGGTTCATACGTCTTCGGACATAACACCATCTAATTATATTTGAAAATTTTATATCATATTTTGGTTATGAAATACAGTGATTATGTTTTTGTGTTGGTTACATTTGCTTACATTTCGTCACGTCACAGTCGTGAGTAGGTTGGCCACTTATGCTGTACAGTCATGACACCTAGGGGAAGACAATTTGCTTCTGAAAAAGTTCTCCTAGCAATCCGAGATAATGTAGATTTTGATATCTGTTGACATGTAAAATCTTATGCGAGATGGATTTGACCAACTTTATCATTGCAGAAACTTGATAAGAGAATAGATAATAGCAAAGTACTCCTGATTCATATACACTTTCAATCGAGAGTTTCAAGACAAAGAGTGCTAAGAGAGACTATTCTGGAGCACGTTAACATTGAGGCCTGGATATATTAGTGAAAGAATTGTTGTCATTCAAAAACTGTGTATCAGTGGCCAGTTTGAATCACCACCAAAGCGCCTGTTTCCTTTGCTTCTACTGCATTAATGATGGATTCTCCCGTCGATGCCGACGTAGGAGAGCTCAACTGTTTGATCAGCTGAGCAACCTTCTCTGTGAATTAGGGTGAAAGTAGCTGAGTAGACCACAGTCACTTGTACCCTTTGACGTGTTCTTCAAGCATGTTCAGCTTAAGACTGCTCAGTTCTGTCCAAACACAGGATTAATTCATCAGACGGGCTTCTTGAGTTTCCGTCTCCCCAATTTCCCTAACATGGACTGGGTGGGTTCCGTAAATATGGTAAAGAGAAGTTGTCAAA
>JAAAKL020004359.1:0-21150 GCA_010016065.2 Carybdea cf. marsupialis auct. non (Linnaeus, 1758) | reverse complement strand
ACTAAATGCATTTAACTTTGACACATTTTCTTGAAAGAACAGACGGGTATCAGCATCATGGAGCATTACTGTCAAACTTTGTTAAGTTTATGATTCTTCCAAATGGGATGATCAATATACATTGCAGTATTGTTGCAATGTGAAGCATGAAAACTCTAAAAAGTTCAAAGTGGAACCAAGTGTATCAGTGAAGGGTCTTCAGCCAAAGGCAAAGACAATCGCTGAGAGGGCACCTGTTTATCAGATCAAAGTGTGACTACTTTTTCTTTTAATACAAAGTACAATCATTTCTATTAAATTAACAAGATATGATGCACAGTCCAAAGTCATCAAACCACACGGAGATCCTGTTCTTTAATATCAGGGGTAGATTGTTTTCCTGACATCTCAATACAGGGTAACTAAATGCATTTAACTTTGACACATTTTCTTGAAAGAACAGACGGGTATCAGCATCATGGAGCATTACTGTCAAACGTTGTTAAATGTGTGGGCAGTTCCAAACTGTGATAGTCAGATACCCTTTGCAAGCGAGGTCTGTGTATCCATTTGTGGCTGACTCTGACTCAGAAGTTTTACTTGTGAAAAATTTTACTTTCATGTTTAAATGACGGATCATGCCCTTTCAAATTTGGGTAAATCAGTGGCTTTCTTATGCTTTTGGAGCAAACTTTCTCTCGCTTTCTCATTAATTGACATTAATTTGACCAATTGACAGAATCCTCACTCTGGGCATCACCACTGTGACTGAATTTTCTTTGGAAATACTTATGGTTGTCACCACAGTTCCAAGTGATGCTTGGACTACCTACGAATAAGGCCTATTTATGTTAAATACCTGACACCCTTGAGACGAGAAATAAGGGCGGGGGGAGGATGCTGAGGAATGTAATGGCTTTGTAATCGCTATTTAACATGGAAATAAGTTCTTAAATATTTAAATAATGTCAAAGAACATAGAAAGAAACACAGAGAATTGTTTTCAGTTTTCAGATGTTCACTGTTTCATCTGATAAGAGGTTGCTGACACCAGGTTACCTGGTGAGACTCCAAATATTTTCCATGTGTCCTCTGGGATACAAATTCTGTACCTTGGAAATGAGATCTTTGACATCAGATTCATAAAACAGATTAGCTTCTTTTACTTACTTGTCTGCCTATCCTATCTGGTTGTGGCCAAAGGGCATCATCTTCTTTCAAAACCTGAAAAATGAAAAGACGGAGTGATTTCAGAAATGTGCAATCCCAAATGGATACTTAGAAAGCCATTTACTACAGTAAAACAAAAGAAACCCAGAAAAACAAAAACAGCAGCCAACAAACAGTGTGATATGATTTGTGCCACATTCAATATACTAAATAAGAGTTTATACTGTAACTGAGTGGAGAGCATAATCTGTTGGTGAAGGGGTAATATGGTAGGATAAAATGGGGGAAGAGCTACTACCATGGGGCAAAAAGGGGAAAGAGTTACTTAAGCTGAGGGAAGAGTTACTACAGAAGGTGACATAGGGGCAGAGAATCAAGTGGGGGAAGAGTTACTACCATGGGGGAAAAAGGGGAAAGAGTTACTTAAGCTGAGGGAAGAGTTTCAACAGAGGGGGAAATAGATGCAGCGAATCAAGTGGGGGGAAAAGGGGAAAGAGTTAATTAAGCTGAGGGAAGAGTTACTACAGATGGGGGAAATAGGAGCAGAGAATTAAGTGAGGGAAGAGTTACTACAGAAGGGGAAATAGGGGCAGAGAATCAAGTGGGGGAAGAGTTACTACCTCAGTACTGATAACATCTAAAGATAATGGGCACTGCTACTATCTTCATGATCTTAAATATGACCCTAATAAGTAAAAATAAATTGATCATTGTGACATCACCTTCCAGTAATGAATGTTCGCACTGTGTGGGTTGACGTCATTGTGTAGTCATGGTATCACGGAGTGTATTGTCTTATGAACATGGTATGCCTAAAGTTGTGCTCTCAGGAAAGCAAGCCTGTGTAGTGTAGTGGTTAGCACGACAGACTGCAGTATGGAAGGCTGTGGATCGAAACCTGGCACGGGCATCAGTTTTTCAACAATTAATACACAATTATGCTGTCATGGCAAATTAACAGCCTTGTCTGTATTATTGGTGACTAAGCTTCTTTGGATCTGGCAAAGAGAACCTGTCATTCCTACTTGGCGGTGGCCGTATTAACCATCTTCAAAAAGATGGGATCTGCCCAGAAGCGGCATCTTACTAATTAACGTATCATTTTTATATACCCCCACGTTTAATTCAGAACAATACTACAGTGGTGCACAGTTTATACATATATTACTATGGCAGGGGAAAATCCAAGACAACCCTGGTTAATGAATTTCCACATGCTGCCTCATACAGCAATCATACAGATTCACCCACAACAAGTGGAAGCCAGTAGCAATGTGTGGTTCATTCCTTGCCTAAGGGTACTACTGTGTGGCCTGGACGAGATTTGAACCCACAACCCTTCAATCTTGAGTTCACCACTCAATCAATTAAGCCACACATCCAGAAAGCCTTGGGAGTTTTTGCTTCAACTTTTTTGCAATGCCAATTCTTTGCACTCTATGCAACTGTATAATAAAGACCTAACCTTATTTTAATGGTTAAATGTTTCTCAGAATCAAAAATATACCACAGCATCCCCCCAAAAAAGTTTACCAAATGTGCTGTGAACAAAACTGTTCCATCATTACTTTTCTCTATACACCTCAGGTTAAAATATTCGTAATCAAGGCTTACTAATTCAATTTCACCAGGGTTTTGTGCATGCAAATCATATGTGTTTAGCACATCCCTGATAAAACAAACAGTCTATTACAACTGATAAAAATATTCAAAATAACCGTCATCAGTTGAAGAAAATGTTTCTTTTCCTACCTCACTATCATCAATGATCCTCTTCACTTCTTCCATCACAGCTTTGTGGACGTGAACCTAAGGTAAACAAATAAAGAATATGTCAATAGCATATAACAAAGGAAACAATCAACTTAAAATACTCATGTCCATCTAGCCCATGCAAGCATGGAAAAGTGACTTTAAACATAGATGATGATGATGATGATGATGATGATGATGACGACGATGATAATGATGATGATAATGATGATGACTTTGATGATGATGTAACCTTTACTGTTACACAATGCCATCACCAGCTAAATAAAGCTGTGTCACATTGCCAATAAGGGTTATCTCTTAAATCAATACTCATTCAGTTCTTTTGTTGTACTCATGGCTGATCAACAAGAAGACTTTGACAATAATGATACCAGGAACTGTTCAATAAATACTCATCTCTTTCATTTAAAGAAAGTAAAGCATACAGTGAAAATGGGGACTTCGAATAAAAAGGGTGCACATTGAGTCCATAATTTTGGAATAGTATAAGAAAAAGCAGTTTTCATGTATGTATGATTTAAAAGGTATTGGCAACTCTTGGTAACAATCATTGCAAGGCCAATCCAGCATTTCACCTCTTCTGGACTTCATACCTACTATAAATAGGTATGACCCACCCTGGTCTAGTGGATAAGTTCTTGGCCATCAGATCTAGATGTTCTACAGGGTCAGGGTTCAATTCCCGGAAGGACCATTGGTGATGTCAGGAAGGACATCCGGTCTTAAAGTGCTCTATGCCCCAATAACAAGTCCCATGAATACGGACACCGTCACCCCATGACTGGGAATAAAAGACTTTAAACGAATCAAAAAAAAAATAATGAAAAACTTAACTGACCTCCACTGTCTACTCAAGACAGCAGTTACAAAACAGAGTGCAATAATTGAAGCCTGTTGATGGTTGAATCCCCCAAACAACAGAAAAAAAGTTGAGCATACGAACAAAACCATAATGAATCAATATCATGGGACTAAAAGTATGCAAGGTTGCCCATGTAATTTTTTCTCCATTTTAAGTCCTCTTTTCACAGTTTAAGGGCTTTGAAAATGGCACATGTACACGTGACTTCTTACTTTAGCATTGAGTACTTCTGTACAGTAACGTTGGTGTACACTGGATGATCCAGTTGATCCTTAATAATGCAAACAGGAGTTATAAAATGCAGCATAAGAATAAATATATAAAGATGAGAAGATAATAGTTATTAAAAGATGGGAAAGCACAAAACAGAAGATATGCTACATCCATCTTAGAAAATATCACAAAATAGTATAATTTAACAAGATTGCAATTAATGGAAGATTAAAATTGTGCACACAGTTATGTTAACTTGCTGATGATCTTTTGCATCATCCTTGTACTTTGAACATGCAGTTTATCTGCATGTGGTACTAAACATTAAATTTTTACAATTTCTACACAAAATCATCTTATTGTTATCACAAACCTCTTTCCTGATCATGACATCATTCTTGTAATTTGAGTTGTTTGCATATCTCAGCAGGCCTGAAATTAAAGATCACGATATGTTAGATTTGTCTACTAATGAAATTTAAGTCTCCTGATAATTATTAACCCTTTAAGCCCTGGCTAACTGCAATGCAAAATGTAATTAAGGCCCACACTTTTGCATGAAAACAATCTACAAGTAGGCATAAATTGATAAGCCATCACTGGAATATCATGGTATTTACAATCCTTCAAACCTCTTGAAGTAAAATTTGAGTTGTTTGCATATCTCAGCAGGCCTGAAATTAAAAATCACGATATGTTAGACTTGTCTACTAATGAAATTTCTACCTTACATCCTGATAATTACTAATGTTAAGGACTGTTAGTTTCTGACAGACAAAAAATCATTCAATATTTTTTGATGGGCATCTGAAAGTTGGTATTAAACATCTAATGACACAAAGTTCATTGAAAAATAGGAATACTCTGTGTGTTTCTTGTAATACAGAAAGTGTATTCGATCATACGATAAGCCAGTAGGGTTAACAAAGAAGAGGGTAGTGATTGTGGTGATGATGATGGTGGTTATGATCACAATAATGATGATGATGACAACATAATGACAACAATTACCTTCATGTTGAAGGTGACAAAGATGATATTGAGGATGACAATTATTGTGATGATGGTGAGAATAATGATGGTGAGAATAATGATGGTGATGAGGAACAGAAGGGTGACAGACCCAGTGCATACTCTGCTATCAACCTGTACATTCATGGTGTGAAACTAGCACCAGAATGGGTACACGATACTAGTTATGGTTGGATCATAGTTATGTGGAAGGGAAGCAATAACCAATAAATAGTTGTGGCTTGAGAGATATATTCTCTACCATACCACAATCCTTATACAAAACAACAGAACAGTAGTGTACTTTATACACAGGACTGTAAGTACCACTTTTAGATGTAGAGTTACTTTTCCTGTGATACAACAAGGTTACCATATTAGGTTGTCACAACAAGATAGATAACAACATAACACAAAATGACCTGAAAGAAAACACAACAGCCTAAGCTTTAAAACAAGCCTTCAGAATCACTTCATTCCTTCTTGAGGCTTACAGCAGTTGATCTGTGGTACCTGGTATGGTCTTATGTAAATTTTGACAGCATTGTCTATAGCACTCCAATCAGAGCGTCTGGTGAAATCAAGACCTGTTCATCACTAGCTTTCCAGCTTCTTCAATAGATCCCAAAACCTCCATACTCGTCCTCTGCCACTGACAATGAGGTCTCCCTCTTTCTCTTACTCCTGGTATGCTAGCTCCACCATCATCCTATCTAGACAATTGTGGCCTTTTACACAGCCCAAATACGTGAGATTTTGTTCAATAACATATTTCAGGAGCTAATCCCTTCTTTACAGATAGTCAGTTCCCTCTGTATTAGTTTGGTTATTTGAACTTGTGTCCATGACAACCCCATATTCTGCCATGACATTCATTTTCAAAGGCTGCTATCCTCTGCTCAAAAGCCCTTTGCAGACCCCAGGCCTCACATAGATATGTGGTAAATACATTCTGTTATTAATCTATTGTTTATTTACTTGTCTTGGCCTTTTCAAAAAAGTTTTCATACCATTTACAGATGTCATTCCCATTGCAAGTCAACATTTCATTTCTTTACTCCTGTCACCATCATTTTTCAATTTGTGTGCCAAGACATTGAAAGTCTTATATTCTGCTGATGGTGGCCCACCAATACACATTTTTGTACCATCAGTTTGCACTTTTGCCACTGGTATTACAATTAAGTATACACAAAATGATTTAATAGACAAAATCTTTCTGAAACATGCCACCACTACATTCCAATAAAATTACGATGTATAATAACAATTCTTAAGCTATTCTTGGGACCTTGCTTATAAGGTGAGGTGTGAATGACCAAAGAAACAAATCTCAGCATACAGCACTTACAGTCCCCTCAAAAGTATAGAAGAACAAAAGCTCTTAAAACCGTTTTTAACCTGCGATATCAACTTTCCTCTCATTTAAACCATTGTGGGTAAGAACATTGATTACCATGTTGCGAATAAGATTTTTCTTTGATGCAAACAAATTCCACAAGGTCAGGTAGGTTGATCGTCACTTGTGTAGTATTACAATCCTCGTCCCCCAACAAATTTCAGAAAATATGCATATCTGAGAACTATCAAAGGCTGATCAATGTAAGTCAAGCGCGGTAAACATCAATATTGGATGTGGACATTGGCACGGCGAGCTCAGGTCGGGAACCCTTCCGTTTAGAATTTTGAGCAAATGATTTGCTACATGTTCATATGAAACATGGAGGTATCGGCACAAAATCATTTTTCTGTCAAATATGAGTCGATCACCTGAGAAAATCGGATTTAGTTCACATGATGTGACTATGAACCTATCCCCTATAGGCCTATGATATGTAAGAATAAACTTTTCTTTGGCATCAAGGCCCAACTTGGAGGCATTTCATTCTCACCCTGCTCTGGATACTACGTGATTGCGTTCATGGAAAAGAAGAAGACTTTTGACAGCTTAATTACCATAACTGTGTTAGAAATTTCGACGAGAGCCGAAACCGTAATCTGACATTGAAGAGGCATGCCGGTATCCACTGTCTTACTCTGCCTTTCCTGTATTTGAATACAGTATTTACTTGGAAACTAAAAAATTTGATTTTGTGATTATCAAAGAACTTATCATCATACTTACCATCTGGTCTGAATTCAAACTCCAGAAATTCATGCCCAAATTTACCTTTATGGCCAATGTAGTAACGACAATAAAACTCACCCGCCATCTTTTCAAACACAAACCGAATGTGGAATGATTCAGAAATCTCAGAGTCAAAACGAGGATGTCTTTACAGCAACTACTGCTTTCTTTTTCGAAGTAATTCATCTTCTTCCATAGAAATGTCTGTCGAGCATCGGATATCGTCAATAAAGGCGTAAGCAAACGAATGATTTCACAATAAACCGTTAAAAATTTGAGCGTTATTACGAAGTCCAATAAACATCTTCAAAGAATTCAAATGAAGTGGAATATCGTCCAGATTGACAGGAATGTGATGATATCTCGAACTTTTTTGAGAAAAGAATGTAGCCACAGAAGAAGTAAAATCATAGGCCTACATGTGCTGATTACCTTCTTTATCTAAGCCTGTGATTACCATCTATAATTCCCAATTCAAGTAGGGCTTATCGATTGCAAAGTTCAAGAAATACTTACCCTGTTCAGCTAAGATAAAAGCCTGCAATTTTTTTGCTAATATAGGTTCCAAAGGAGAACTCATAAAAACATTTCAGTAAAGCAATAGGTTTATTATGTAATGCTTTACCTATCTTTTTTTGCCAAATACGTTGATGACTGTTTTGCCTCTTCCGACAACTGTGTTAGTTTTCCAATGTATTTAATTTTTACATCCGTCCCTTCAGCTTACTGGAGGGGTAGAGGACGGTAGAAAACTACCTTTCCCTTAGATGTTCTTGTCAGTGAGGGTAAGTTATCGGTTGTGACAAGTGTGTACAGGAAGGTTTCCTTCTCTGGATTGTATATTAACTGGTTTTCGTTTTGCTCTCGTCAACGTAAGATCAATCTTGTTAAATTTTTAGTGTAAAGGGCTCTTAAAATCTGTCCCAAGTCAACTTTGGAAGACGAGCTTACTTTTATGAAGAGAGTGCTAGAAGAACTAGTTTTCCAATAACAATGTTGTAGAAAGTGCAATGAGGATCAAACGGAATACCTTTTCTTGCCTAAATCGTTTGGTCCCAAGTGGTGACAACTCTATCTTAAACTTTCATGGGTTGACAAACAAGTATCGTGGCTAGAGGTATTGTTTCCCTTTCCAGACCAGCTTTTGAAGAATGTGTTATCTTGACCAGCAACAAGATGTTGCCCTCTACAACTAAAGATGTCTCACCCTACCTTTAATTACTAACGTTGTTTATGAATATCACGCCGCTGCGGAGCACGGTACATAGTACGGACATCGCAGGTTGTAGATCAGATTGTACGTCTGTCGTGACGTCAACATGTGCCATACTTTTACAGCAAACTTTTAACAGGCCTACAAGACAGTGCAAGTCATCTACTCGCCCCAAACAGGATAATTCTGCAAACTCGCAACATTTGTTGCTTAATCGGAAATGTTGCAGAAACGTTTTCACCGACTGTTTTTTAATCCTGCGACAGGAGCTCTCTGCTTATCACCACGGGGGTTCTAGACCCTCTAGAGGCAATTTACATCAAGCTCACGAAATCTGAGTTTCGCAGCCATAATGTTGTTCGCTGTTCGTTTGTTTTAGTGCTTTCTTATACCTCCACCTTTCGTTAACCCAACATATCCTGTCTTCACATCTTTTCGATTCATCCTTGTGCTTGTAATGAAGTCTTGGTTCTGATGATTGTCATTCGAAAGAAACTTTATCAGACTAAATAGTGACTTGTTTGCTACGATCAGAGATGATGCAAGACATTGATAGGCAGCCCCGTAAAAATGGGAGTGCGATGTTGGGGCAGCCTCATTCTGCATGTCGGGCCCGTTTTTACTTCCGGCACGAATTTACAAAACGTTTTGTTAGAGGGAAATCAGTACTTCATTGAAATTCGTTTTCAATGTTCGTTTGTTTTAATGCTTTCTTATACGTCCGCCTTTCGTTAACCCAACATATCCTGTCTTCACATCTTTTCGATTCATCCTTGTAATGACGTCTTGGTTCTGATGATTGTCATTCGAAAAAAGCTTTATCAGACTAAATAGTAACTTGTTTGTTACGATCAGAGATGATGGAAAGCATTGATAGGAAGCCCCATAATATGGGAGCACAATGTTGGGGCAGCCTCGTTCTGCATATCGGGCACGTTTTTCACTTCCGGCACGAATTTATAACAATGTTTTGTTAGATAGAAGTTAGTAATTCATTGGAATTCCCCTTTTATATGTTATTGAAAGGGCCGAAATTGTCTTAAATCTCTGTTTCATAATCTCTGGTTGCAGTCAATACTTGAAATACTGACTTGAAAATATGTTATAGGAAACACACTCAAGGGTGCTTTCCACGCTTTCAGATAGAGCATTCCTTTTGAAAATCGGTTACATGTTCAGTTCAGGTACATGAGGTCTGTGTGATGCCAATTTTATGAATTGCAAATAAATCCGTTCATACATGTACGGTAAAATCTAAATCAGTCTTATTAAGATGGATATAAAACTATTCAAGGCCAAAACATGTTCACGATACTCTTTGTAGAAGGCGATCAACAAGAAATAAGAATTTACTTCTGCTCAGGGCTTCATAACATTATATTTTCACGATTATTGACAAAGCGTGATAGACTATTTTGTATTCCTAGTGTAGTCTAACCAAATGAACATGGCGGCTGGTGTTGTACTATCATTATCTGTCCACACTAAGTTCAATATGATTGATTGCTTACTACATACAACAACATCAATTTACTTCTTACTTTTCTTCGTTGTTTCAGTCAGGTGTTGGGTAGAAATGGAGCTTAGAAATTCAAATGTGCTAGCGTCTCTAGACGTCGTTGCTTGTCTGAAGAGAAGTTGAAGCTATTCTTTGCCTCTGAGCGTACTCTTTATCATTACTGTTTAGTTTGCCAGGTCAGGTAGTTTAACTCTCATATAATATATAACAATAGATATATAGATATATAAAACGAAGACTTTACCATTGCACTAACTAGTGCAATAGTAAAGTTAACAATCCGGGTAGTCAATCCCGAATACTCACCACCACCAGCAACCATATTTTTGTTTATATATATATAAATGAAAGCGTCAAGGTTATTAGAGTAAGGAGGAATCTCTGAATAAAAGCCATATTATTATTACTTAGATGTCTATGGATGAAAACGAAGGTCTGAAACATGAATTTCCAAGGCGTGTGTTAGAAAGGTTAATCGCATGTAACCATGGTTCATGTGATAATGGCTTCCTATGAGTCTATTGTCCTTTTCGATACAAAAAAGAACGTAATTGGAGAACAAGTCAGTATTATTCAAAGAAGCGTTCAAGAAGTCAGTTGTAGAGGATCTTACGAATCTAATAACACGAAGAGAACTCTGATCATACGAAATCTATCATATCTTATGTACAACAGAAATTACCCTCAAGGAATTAGGATATCGAATTACATTGAAAGTAAATTAGTCTTCTTCCTAATCTACTTTCTGGCTTATAATTAGAATACGGGATAGAGTAAACCTCAATATAGGTTCATTAGACAAGAAATCAGTCCAAACGGAAAAGTAGCACTAAATTGTTTAAAGTATAGGTGGTCACTTCTATTTCGACCGGTCAAGCTGGTCTTCATCAGAGTACCGGTACTACTTGTCCGTTTAGACTGCTTTCTTTTCTACTGTTGAGTATTTTAAACATCAGTCTAAGTATCATTCTTTGATCCGGAACTTTGCTCAGCTTTGTACAGCCGTTTTGGATTCTCTTATGCTAGCTTAAATATATGTTCAGTCTGCTTTAGGATTAGTAACTAAAAGTTTCACCACAGCTTGTGAGGGCAGTCTCTCTATCAGAGGCCCCTGGTTAGCAGTGGGGCCAATTTTAAGACTGTCCCTAACAAACAGTAAAAGCACCAAACGGGCATGCTACTAAATAAATAGTAGTTGGTGCGTGCAATGATTATCCCTCAGTTTAAGCTATCAGGCATTGCAGGGTCCCCTCTCCTCCCACGAGTTTTGATCGTTTAATCCCAAAATTATACTTTCATGTAAATTAATGAATTGTAGTGGGTCAGATAGGTGACAGGGGTTATTATTTTTCAGTATAGGGGGAAATAAAAATGACTCGTGCAATACTGTAAAATAGGGGAAAGGCGATTTTAAGTCAAGATTACCAAGATATCTTTTACCCAAACACTTTACTGCATAGATTTCAGTGACTGTTGCTATACTCTTGACATTTTTAAAGCTTTCATTTCTGCAATGATGCAATATCCAAACAAATGACATCCCAAATTTTTCTTTCTCGTTTGTAGGGGACCGTAGCTTAGTGGCAAACCATCGTCGTTGCGCAACTACGGAGACCGTGGGTTCGATTCCTCATGGTCCCACAATTTTTCACCTTCTAAATGTCTACCTTCAAAAATTACACTTCAAGGGGAAAATGTTTGAAATATTAAATAGCCACAGAGAAACTGTGTGTGGTAATCAAAGTAACCACAGTGCCCCTCCTTGAATAAGCCAATGGAATTTAGAGAACACTGGCAGCGTCGTTGTTCTTCTCAGGTGTAGAAAATTGCACGATGTTACGTTTGGCAAACATAGAAACTAAAAAGTCTTAAAGAATAGCAGGTATTATGCCACGATATGGTAAAAGTCAATCGGTCCCTAAGAACTTGATGATTCTAATGCATTATCAGCTATCTATCCTGTGGTGGCACTCGCTACAATTTTAAGGTCAGATTTGGATAAAATGAGAAAATGACTATTCTGAGAAGGGGGAATATCATATGATATCCTGGATTCCATAGTCCGCGCATGGCAACGCCACTGAATACAGTTGTACACTGCATTTCAAAGCATCAGTGTTGGGAAGCTGTCCTCACTCTCATGTTCACCCGCTGTTGAACAACTTTTCCTGGAGTTTCCTCCTACAAGCATTCTACTTCTCCTACTTGCTGTTGGTATAGACATACAGAAAAAAAATAAAGAGGATAAGACAGTATCTGCAGAGCATTTCGTTTGCACGTTGGATTTTTAGCAGCAATAAAGCAGATCACGTGTTGTTGTTTTGTTGTAGATGCAAGCCTCGCTTTCGAGATTACCCAATCATCACATGGTCATTTCAAATGGACAAATTGTTTACTTCTGGGAGAGAAAAGAGCAAGAAGGGTGCAAGAACAGATCCACTAGAATTGGGAAGTCGTGTCCACTCGTTACTGTTTCTTCTATCGACCAGTGATTGCATTCACGATTATCTTTTAATTAACGTGCAAAGTGAAGCTATTTCATATCCCATTGGGCAGAAACAGCATTCGTGATGTCACTTCGAAGTTGGCGTGTCTCAAGATCCTTCATCAACCACACCAGACAGTTAAGTACATCGTCTCGACTTGAGGTATCCAAGTCGTACCGATTTGTTGTGGCAGGAGGTGGAACTGGAGGTCTAAGCATTGCATCTCATCTGGCAAGAAATTTTCCGAATCAAGTTGCTGTTATAGAACCATCATCGGTAAGTGCTTTAATCTTTATCACAGATAGGAAATGTAATTGTACTGTGGTAAGCGTACCCGTAGCCTCGATGCTCAGCTACCTTTGTCACATGTTCAGGTACACGAGTGCTGACGTTTATCATGGTACGTTTAATTTCATATGGCAGATACTGCTGTGTTGCAGAGGTAACTTTGTTAGGAGTAAAATCATAAACTGTAAGGGATGTTATGAATGGGAGATGGCTGCAGACGAAAATATCAAATCTTGCTTCTTAGAAATGTTGCTTTGATTCTTCCCATTGTATTTTATTATAAGCCATCGCTCGTGACAAAGCAACTTCTTCAAAGGAAAACGGGATTTTTTAAAAGCATTGATGAGAGAATACACCATTGGGGACCTATTGATTTTCAGCGTTTATGGGACATTTCCTATGTCGTTTACTTTTGCAACCTGCGGACAAAATGCCAAAGGTGATAGGTTAATTATGGGCCGTGCAGAGTTGACATTGAAACTGGAGACATCCTGGAATGAAAACCACGGTAGACCCTACCGTAATAGGTTAATGCGTTTGATCGTTTGATAACGAAGCAAGATATCTCTTTTATCTAAAAGTTTTTACTCGAAGTGGATTCTAACGTTGTCTCGCCAATAGATTAGATGTTACTTATTCACGGGCTGCTCAACCTCACTGTCAAACTTCGTAGAAGCATTTGATCGCAAACTTACTAATGTAGAGCGAAGTCTGAAACAGTCAGGTTTGTGGGGGCATTGCCCCCCTCGAGAATAAATCCGGGCTAGTATTTGTGTCAAAGTCCAATTGTTGCTCGATTTCTGGTAATCGATTTTAAATCAACTCTATTGGATTACCAGTTTATTCTTCTATTAGTTGAGTCATGTGTAATAGAAGTTAGATTACAAAATAGGGAACTGTGCCCCTTGAAATATGCTACCAGCTACGGGACTGCTGGGAAGGGAGGATGCCTTCCCATGATCATTGTGATTGGTATTCCTGATCACCAAAATTACAAGATTTCCACTGTCAGTATATCATTTTGAGATATTAAAAGAGATTATTTAACGTCATTTATAAGACCAAGATGATTGATGATGGTGCTACATATATCGACTTTCTTTAATGGGATGTACAAAATTACATTGATATATAATTTACGGAACTTCAGCTTCACTATTTTGCAATCTGCTAATTTGTTACAAGAAATAAATAATGAGCTGTGTTAAAATAAGTAAAAATTGCTATGGTCGTAATTTACGTATCCAAAGGAGAATGTATCTATACTAGTATCTTTGTATGACCCATATAATACGCTAAATGACATCTGTACTGCAATTGCTTTTCAGCGCTAGCACCTTACAGTTGTAAAAAATTACTTCTTCATCATTTATCTTTCATCAACAAGAAGTTAATTTTCCTACAGTACAACTATCAAACATTTACGTCTAATCTAAGCCGCAGCAATGTATCAAGAAACCTCATCATCCTCCCTTGTAACTTACTTAATGCACAGTTTAACGTCTTTATTTCCCAGCTGCTGGGGTAGACATAACAGAGAATGCAAGTATCTATGGATCAGGTGATTTCAGTATCCATTTTTGGCACATACATCTCTATCTCTGTTCTTACATTAAAAATAGACATAAGTGTAGCCCAGGCCTTAAACTCCCAGTAACAGCAACAATAGTACATTTAATTAATGTGATAAGGCTAAGAAGAACTAAGTGACTTGAAGAGTCAGTTCCAGACAGATGACCCAATAGACCTATATCACTGAGAGTCATAGTGGTCCTGGACCAATATGGTCCTTTAAAAGTTTTGTGTCACATCTATCCAAGAAAAATCATATCAGTCCAACCTGAAAACTGAAGAGAAAGCTATCTGGTTATGTCATTATTGTGAATGAAAAGGAGTGTCACCCCAGTGATAGAATTCTGAAAGACCCAAGAAATTCCCTTGTTGGATGCAAGCTGTGGATATAAACTCTTAAAGAAATATGTATAATCCTATCAGTTCAGGGGTAGCCATATTGCAAATATATCTGCAAATGAGACAAACTTCTAAGGCCCATATTGGCCCAGTAGGGGTTATGGCTGTCTGAGGTTGTATTGGTCCAAGACTATAGGAGAATGTCAGTCCTGTCATTAAGTCACCTCGAAATTGTGTTAGAGCTGGACACCCAATGCTGGCGGATTTGAGGCTGGTGTCTCATCATAGGAAACATAGTATGTCATCATAATGGTAGAGTAACCTCCATTGGTAAATTGTAGATCACAGATGCATAGATCATGGGTTCGAATCTCAGAGTTGGCAAGTGTTCTATTTCTCAAGTACATTTTCAAAATTTTACATCTGAAATGCACCCTCTTTTATTGATGATGCCATTCTATCAATGATACTCATATTCTATCAGTATTTACACATTGACAAGTGCTCCTGGAATGCATATCTGTTGGACTCTAGAGGCAAGGCAAGAATGCAGACAGAATAGTCGTCCAAAACAGTGGTGAGGTTAGGCTAGGGTAGGTCCTTGCTTTTATTCAGCTACTGCAAAACTTTAAAATGCAGGATGGGTCTACAAGCCAAGTATTCATATGTGAAAACATCAGAATCTAAGAGGAGTGATATTGTGAAGTTTCCCCTCCCCCATCTCAGTTTAACATATTTGTTTCCCATTTATGGTGCTCTTCATAAACTCCTATCCCAGACATCATCAAGCCATTGACACATAAATTTGCATCATTTCCTCTGTGGTACGAGTGGAAGACTGATAACTGAACTTTCTAGTAGTCAGTAGATCAGTAGTTTATGTTGTTATCATTACTGTCTTGGTCATGGTATCATTGTCACCTTCCTCATCACCTAAAGGAGCATGATATATTTTTAAAGCGTGTTATCTGTGCTAGCTGTCATATGCTAATTGATAGTTATTTTATTTTTTAACTCAGTTTCATTATTATCAACCACTGTGGACACTTGTTGGGGGAGGATTGAAGAATGCTGAGGATTCCAGAAAGGAGATGGGCGAGGTGATGCCTAGTAACACCACATGGATACAAGAGAAAGTAGCTGAATTTCAACCAGACCAAAACTATGTGATGACAAACAAGGGAACTGAGGTAATCATGTGTCAATATTAGCTGAATTATTTATCTCCTTATTTCTATTTTAGCTTTAGAAAGACTTAAGTTAGCTGGTCAAACCCATTAGAGGCATCAATAATTCTGAGCATATGTACCATTATATCAGCAGATCTATGCATAGATAGAAGTATTGGTGAGTATTAGGGAAATTAAACTGGCCATTAAACTGAAGGGGGCACAATTTTTGATTCCTAGATTTATGATGTAAAGTGCCTGGAGTAATTTTAAATTATGACGTGAGATTTTGAAATTTCTTTAAATATATACTTTCTTCATTACTTTGTTGTCATGTAATGTTAAAAGTACTGCAGGTACTGTGAACCATAGATCATCAAACTTGAATCGGAAGGCGGAATTTTGATGGACTATAATTGATGGAACATGATGATGATGATAAAGACAAAGTACACTCAGTGCTCCATGATGTTCTGATGTTTTTCCATTGTTGCTTCTTATCTTAATTTTATCAATAGGTCAGATATGAAGTGCTTGTTGTTGCAATTGGACTACAACTCAACTTCTATCAGGTATGTCAGCAAGTTTATGTAGTGTCAATGTAAACTTGAAACATTTCATAAAGCATACTTTTATTTAAATAAGAACTGCTTATGTCTTACTTATTCTTCAATGCCTAAATAATTGCTCACTTCGAATCCAGTTTGTCCTATCATGTACAAGTCAATAATTCTCTCATTTGGAATTTATATAACATTGAAAATACCAGATAACTAGTCCAATAGTGATTTATTGTTAATTCATCTTGTATGTGCATATGCCAATGCTTCATTATACATTAAAGTTAGCCCATGCTGGCTAGTCCTGAATCACTTATTGATGTGATATAGGAAGCAAAGGTGTATGTGTGAAGTATTAGTGATCTTTGAATTTCATGTTTTGCATCTAGAAAGGCTGCTTCTTCTTCATTTAACATATTTTTTCCTCTATGAGGGTTTTTTGGGTTTTTTTATCCATTTTAACATCTATTTTTCCCATTCATGGGGTTAGACGGTGCCCATGTACATGGGACTTGTTACTGGAGCATAGAGCACTTTAAGACCAGATGCCCTTCCTGACATCACCAATGGCCCTTTTGATTTGAACCCTGACCCCCTTGATCTGAAGGCAAGGAACTTATCCACTAGACCACAGCAGCTCATTTTCCTCTATGAGTTTGTATTTGCAAACACTCTTTATTGCTCATATCTGTTCTCCATCTTGTCCTTCTCTATCCTAAGCTCCTACAGAACCTCATCTATATACCTCCTCCAGCTCTTCCTTGGTCTTCCATCTGGTCTTGTCTCGGGAGCTGCAGTTGTCATTGCTCTTCCTATGGTACTCTTCTCTCCTGCTCTCCTCACATGACTAAACCACCTCAATCTGTTCCTCCTCAACTTACCCCCTATTTCTCATGATAGGTATGAAGTGTACTATCTGATGGTCCAGTCCCTCTAGCTGACAATAATTGGCTTAGCTGCCATTGCTATTTTAGATGTAATTCTGTATGTTTCAGGCCTCCACTCTGCAACTCAGATTGTTTAAACTTAAATGAGCCTTGATGCATGAATGATGATAGTTAATTCATAAAATGGTAACAGTAAAACAAAGAAGGGAAAATAGAGGGGTTTTTATATGAATGTATTAAAAATTGACAACTCAGTTGCATAGAGCTAACATGCCCTATTGAGTTAGCAATTGAAACCATCTGATATTATTGCTGTTACACTCAATTTCCACCCTTTAGAATGTTTAGTTTAGGATCTCAGATGGTGGACACATGAGAATGAAATTGAAACTGAGCCTCTGTTTCATTTGGCTGAGAAGAATTTAGGAAACTCACTTTATTGTTCTGTTTTAGAATTTCAGAAATGTCATCAGAGCAAGTTATTCTTCTTTGTCTGATACTCTTCTTACAGGTTAAAGGTTTACTTGAAGCACTTGGAGTGGATGGGGTTGGGTGTAATTACTCCATAAGAACAGTCAATGATACTTTCAAAGCCATTCAGAGCTTTAGGAAAGGAAATGCACTGTTTACATTTCCAGCGACACCAGTCAAATGCGCAGGTGCACCGCAAAAGATCATGTATCTGGCAGATGACTACTTCAGGAAGGTAAGAATTGTCAAATGGCAATTTTTCAGGGTTTGATTTTGTAAGATTCATCTAAGTACTGATTGTATTCTAAAGTTGATACGATGTTCAGGATAAAAACAAAACATTGAATGGAAATATAACTGCTCAATGAGTAGATTAGTAAAAGAAAGACAAATAAAGAAAAAGGTATGAAATAATTATAGATGTACGAAATGTAGAAATGAGTAAAATATGGAAACTGTAATACTTTTATGTGTATAAGGTAAAGATTTATGTACAATATAAAGGTTTGTAAAAAGCTAAGACAATTGCAATCAAAACCAATCAAATTCAAATGTGATATTTATTACATTATCAGATATAAATGATGGTAAGGCACAGAAGAGTTTGATTTCCAAAATGAATGTGTGGCATCCAGTGTTTTGTGGGTTTTGTTTTTTTTAATTTATTTCACCCTGCTCTAGGCCGAAGCCACTAATAAAAACGGGGTTTCTTCTCCCTTTCTATCCATGTTGTTCATGTTTTCTATGCTGCAGTCCTGTGGAGTGCCTCTATCTCCAGCAGAGCAGCTCACTGCCGATCATCAGCACTGGCGAGCACTTGTGTTGCAAGTTGGCTCTACGCACCGCACGGTGCTCGAGGATTAGTGAGTGAGTCCCCTCTCTTTTCTATATCTCGAAACATAGTTTCCCACTTCACGAGAGCAGGTGACAGAGCACAGTACCTCCAGGATCATGGCAGGCAAGCTCAGGATCAGTTTAAACTCACAACCCTCTGATTGTGAGTCGACAGTCTACTGCAATGCCACTATCGTGTTAAGATGACACTGCAACTACGGCTTTATTATGCTCTGGAATTTGAGATTTAACCAGAGCTTTCCAGTTACCTCCTAATAAAAGTTACTGCAACATGGGGGCGCCTGTTAGTTTGCATAATTTTCAAATAAAAGCAGAAACTCCCTGAAATTTGTGTATCCACAGGCAGTCAAAATGTAGATTGGCCGATATAACAAGCTCCACAACTTGCACATGTAAAAAGGATAATTGTAGCTACTTTTTTATCAAGTAGAGAAGGGTAATTGTAACTACTTTTTATCAAGTAGAGAATGATAATTGTAGCTACTTTTTATCAAGTAGAGAAGGATAATTGTAACTACTTTTTATCAAGTAGAGAAGGATAATTATAGCTACTTTTTTATCAAGTAGAGAATGATAATTGTAACTACTTTTTATCAAGTAGAGAAGGATAATTGTAGCTACTTTTTATCAAGTAGAGAAGGATAATTGTAACTACTTTTTATCAAGCAGAGAAGGATACTAAATGTTTTCGCATTTTTGTACTTTCTTGATGTTCTGTACCAAAAACAAACTTTTTATCGGCCTAAGACGTGTGCAGATGCGCGAATGGAATCCGATTAATTTTCAGGTAGCGAGAATGCCGAAATGCTGATGAGTCCTTCTCATTTTTATTTTTGCAGCATGACAAGCGAGATAAGGCCAATATCAAGTTCATGTCTCCGTTGGATAAACTCTTCTCGGTTCCCAAATACTGCAATGTATTGGAAGGAATTTGCAAAGATCGAGACATCGAATTGAATTTTCGAAGGAATTTGATCGAAATCAACGCAGGAAGGAAGGAAGCAACATTCGAAATTGTCGACAGTAAGGAAACACCCAAGGAAACAATAACAATGGAGGTAAGAAGAAGTAGTTATGCATTTCTCTGCATTGTTTTTATAAGACATACACTTTTCTCTGAGCTTCAAAAATTTTGAGAACTATGGATTGCGAACTTAAGATCATTTATTGTAGAAAATACTAATTACTTTTGACTAAGAAGCACTTCAATGGATGGGATAAGGGAAGCGAATGAAATGTAGGTAAACCTTTTTCATAATGAAGGTGTCGAGTTGTACTTAAGCGTCACGCACTTCATTTCATTAGAAAACCTATTGAGGCGTTTGAATCTCAAAACTCTCTGGTCAAGACTCTGTTAGTATTCCTTGGTTCCTTAAGTTAGGAACCAGCATCCAAAAATAAGATTTTGTTAGACAGATTCAAAAATTTGAAAGCTGAATTTTTTTCAGAATTCAAACATTTTAAAATCGTGACGTCACACTTGCCCTACGCATTGCGTCTTATTGTGAACCCGGTTTGGAACCTGGAAACGAATGTTTAACTGCAAATGCCCAGTCATTAATTCCACTCTCTCCTGCTCATGGCTGTGTATGTAATGCATGTTAATGCTCCGCATAGGTCAGCTTTGTTACGTTATAGAATCAGGCTATCCTTCCTTAGCTAGTTCCTTTCTTTGTATCCATAACGCCTTCTCCTCGATAGTGATCGTTGATTTTACCGTGAGGAAAGAAAGCCCCCTTCAAACGGTCTTTCCTGACGAAAATCTTCAAATGAAACGTCCTGTGCAGTGAATTGAAGAGTTACAACAGAAGAATGGTTGGCAGAGCAGAAGGGAGTTAGGGTTAACCGAAAAGGCCCAATAAAACGACAAATTATTTCACTTCTACAGACACTGTTTGGTCAAAACAACACCAGTCTGCCAGTCAGAGTTCCGATTGGCTACTTTTAAAACACAGTTGGGTATAAGTTTCATTGATTTCTTCTCACTTTCAATTCCGTCGATTTTGAACACGTTTTCGGTGTTTCGTGCGGTTGTCAACCATATTTTGCCATCTGCTACCTTTGGCTCTTCATTTAGAGATGACGAAGCAATGGTAATCCGTAGAAAATTGAGAAGCCAAAGGAGTACACTAATAAGAATTGTTTATTTAAACCTCTTTGATGACTTGTAAGGAAGATCGGACGGCTGCATCATGGAACATCCTAATAGCTCATTAATGAGAGAAAACATTATATCCGTTCGCTTTTAAAGTTTTAGACGATCATGTACAATTCGTAGAAAACGCTGTGAAGAGTTGTGTTCTTCCTTGAATAGATAACAAAATTGAACTGGGGATATAGGAATGTTTCTATCACGGAAAGGCGAAACAAACAAAAAGTTGACAACATGGGACAGCATACAAGCAGGCATAATTCTGGCATGGCAATGCTAAAACAAACAATACCAGTTATCGTAAAGCGTTGATAGAAATATGAAGGGAATTCCCAAATGTCTTTGACAGCTAATAATCAAATAAATTGTCCAATGCGGAGGGAAAGTGTGACGTCACGATTTTAAAAATGTTTGAATTACGGAAAAAATACTCAATATTCGTATAGCCCTATTAGTGAGAATGTCAATGGCCAAAATTGAGAGTCTTGCCTTTTCCCAAC
>JAAAKL020004358.1:0-21156 GCA_010016065.2 Carybdea cf. marsupialis auct. non (Linnaeus, 1758) | reverse complement strand
AAGAGTCAAAATGAATGCCACGCAGCCATCTGGCAACAGTTATCACTCATGCCATATTTGTAGTCTCAGTTGCAGATAACTTGCTGGACTAAAATGCCATCTTCGGCATAAACATTCGAACTGAAAACTAACTGCTGTTAGACACTCGTACGTCGAAATCGACGGGAGAGTCCATCACTATGCTATACTATACTATACTATACTATACTATACTATACTATACTATACTACAATATACTATACTACAATATACTGAACTACAATATACTACAATATACTACGCCACACCATACTATATGTACATTCATAAATATGATCTAATCACGCTCATGCTTTTTCCACCTAGCGATATTTGAACAAATTTACCATGTCTCGATATCAATATAAATGCTCGCAAAATTCCACCTTTCTATTCTTGATATTATCCAGGAGATTCGTTTCCTATTGTGCCATGTCCAACACCCTGCCGTTTCTTATCCTCGCTTTCGAACTCATGTTAACCATATATCTGTAGTCGCATTTTAGTACAGTATACCGCAACATTCTGTTACTACAACAGAGTGCCCAAACACAATATTATACAATATCCTTACATCAAACTGCAATCTTATCACGATACCAATCCTAGAGTATGAATCGATGCCAAAGTTTCACTTGTCATCGACATGGTGATGCTCTTGTGAGGCTTTGAGAGGTCTTCAGATGTTAAAAAGTTGTTGTAAGAAATTTGTAGACCAAAGTACTCTCCTCGTCCTTGCCGGACAAAATTTATACATAAACCTGCGGCCCCATTACCAGTTTCTGAAAAGTAGATCCAATTACCCTGTAATCTAAAGCCCTCCTAAGAACAGTGTTCCTTTCTCATAATATTGTTTATATAATAAGAACAGTTTGAAAGTTTGAACAATGATGCTGTAAGAGCAATTTGAATGCAAAAGCATTAGTTCTTATGAACGGAAAAAAGACATTTTATGAATTTGTAGTGTATTTAAGCTCTATTTTACAAAGTTTTAACGATGAAAAGGAGGCATTATGAGGCCCCTTAAAATCCCGAGCAGTGTTCCCCTTTACTTTGCACTGCTCGGGATTGTAAGGGGACTGTTGGTTCTGCCATAGAACAATATTTAATTGAGAGACCTGAATATGTCGAGGACTTTAACTATGAACGCTTTAGTATTTTGGGT
The DNA here is from genome assembly GCA_010016065.2 of Carybdea cf. marsupialis auct. non (Linnaeus, 1758). NCBI lineage: Eukaryota > Metazoa > Cnidaria > Cubozoa > Carybdeida > Carybdeidae > Carybdea > Carybdea cf. marsupialis auct. non (Linnaeus, 1758). The sequence continues at coordinate 19,972 of JAAAKL020004358.1, read as the reverse complement.
AGGGGGCGGTCCAAATTCCATTTAGCAGTATGTATTCATCTCTAGGATTAAGCCCAGTCTTTGCCGGCAGAAAGAATTTGTCTTTAAGCTTTCTATGTTTTAGGTTGTTGCATTGCTTAGGTGCCATCTGCTGTTATTGTTCTTGTCCTGTGTTAGTGTACGTCCAATCAAATTTCTTTTTCATCACTGTCCGATCCTTACTATTGTATAAATAGATTCTTTGTGTATTAATCATTACCGATGTGGATCGACTGAAGAGAATCGGCGAAAAGTTTATCGTTCAAATATGTTTACTACTTTGCCTCATGCTATCTTTAAATTTAGTTCAGAGAGTGTATTAGGAAACCGTCCATGAATATAGAAGTCAGACTCTCCATGTCCAACGAGCAAAACAAAGAAAATCTACTCAAAGAAAGCAATCAGACTCTATCGAACTCCTTCAAACTACATTTGTTTCGTGTTGTTTTGTACTGTAATCACGTTGCTCAAAATCAAATTGAATTTCTCTTGAAAAGCAATAAAAGGATACAGAAGTTTGCTCCACCTCTGATTTCGAAAGTTTGATGCCTAAAATGTCTGCGGCCACTTTCTGGAAGCAGTAGTCAACCTAAAAACAATTTGAAATTAAAACTTGATGCATAAAAGAATTTCTCACTGCTGCACTGCTGACAATGGTAACACAAACGTAATACTTGCACATCAACGACTTTCCCGAACCCTATCAAGTTTTATTTCAGTCAATGGTTCAAGAACTGGGGATACCACTTTTGTGACTTTAAAGACAAATTTAAAGAGCCATATGTTATTTTCAAATAAATACCTACTGTTATTAGGAATATAGATAACAAGAGACACTTAAAAGGAAATTAATACTATGCATAAAAAGGTCGATGTGTCAACAAGAAATCATACTAAAATGTTGCCTCAGAATTGTTGCCTTCCTTGTAGCATGAAGCTTCCTCAGTTCTCACTAGGTGCATGCACTGTTTCCACGTTCTCTCTACAGAACGTCATGTTCTCTCCTGTCACTTATTAAAGCCGTGCTCACCTTACAGTCTTTCCTCTCCTGCTGAGCTTAAAACGACCAGATTCCCTCTATCTCAAAATGCCATCCCAACCTATCCAAATTTTAACATATTATCAACATAAATATAATTTTTTCCTAAAAGGATGACACAAAATAAACAAACACATCCAACAGTTCAAAGCCCATATCATCTACTACGATATATACTATGGGTCTTGTGTGAAAAACATAACAACACGAAATAGGAGTAATGTGTTAGTGACGGCTTCGGTGCCGTACGCTAAAGCAGAATTCTGGAGAAGAAGAAATGCTAGTTTTGTATGAAGCTACGGCCCTCTATTCTTTGTCAAGATGCGTGTTGAAATTGAGAAGCAAGTTCAGCGTTCATGGCTTACGCGAGTTCGATCAGTTCTAAGCTGTCTGCCACAGTTAAAAATAAAATGGTAAAGGAATTACCTGGTCTCCTGTTTTTGCTGATATGAAGAAGCTAACGGGATGGAAAGAATTAAGACAAGGCACGTCACTTCTTTAACCGCTACATCGAATTGCAATTCAAAAAGATAAGTAATTATGACGGCGACAAGTCGTCGGCTTCAATACAGAATAGACATAAATGATACTATCAAAGGAATGAATTTCGAAAACGTTTCGAAAAGATAACCTAAAAATTGGCACGTCAAAGAGTAACTAGATTTGATTGGGCAAAACGTGACCGTTTTCCAATCCATTTTCCTAGCCATATTGACGACCCTGATAATTGTGCACCTCTTGTTCCTGTTATAAAACACTTCTTATGGAAATATATAAGATATAGTTTCGTGATTTTAAAGTTGAGTGTTATATGGAGCCACAAATTTATGACGTTGACAAAAAATGCCAATTTTAGATTCCTCCCGCCTCGGGTGGTCAACGGCATGACAATAATGTCAGGCAGAGGAACAAAATCATAATGTCAATGGCTGAGACCACTAAGCTCAGTTAGCAAACTACACCGATATAGATATCTTTAAATACGGTCTACATTAATTATCACTCATTAAGTATTTCTAATGATCGCAAAACAAATGAAACTATCCAAGGTCTCACTTAACATGGGGTGCGATAGTAACTAGCCCGAAGGAAGTCGGAATATTGAAAAAAGATATTAAACTCGACGTGCTTCCATCAAAAATGAAAAGACGAAAGCTTAACTTTCTTGGTGTTTCAGAGACGTGGGGCCCCAAATACACCGAAAGCCTTTAAGAAACAACGGTTACGTAATTCACCGTCCCCTAGAATAGACACTATACATAGACAGGGCGTTGACACTGTTCTTTTCAAAAGTCTAGCTTAGCACTTATCCGACTTCTATCTATATTCGGAAAGCACAGTTCATGTCACTATTAATTAAGTGAATGACCCTCTTACAGTCTTCAAAGTCTATCCCCTTGATTCAAACTATCATGACACTGATATTGTTGGAGTTCTATGAGAAACTCCAGAGCTTAAGCTATTTACCAAGTTGATGCTAATAATCGACTGGAATGCCAAAGTAGGGTGGGGACTAGCCTGGTACTGTTAGGAAATATGCTATTAGAGACTGTGACACCAGAGAAGAGAAACTACTCCAGTGTTGAGCTTTGTGGTCTAATTAACTTTACAATCACAAATACTCATTATAAGCATAAGTATTCACGACTTGTTGCTTGGATATCACCAAGCGGAAAGACTAATAATAAGACAGCCTACATTATTGTGCAAAGTACTAGCTAAAAAATGAACGTACTCCCATGTTTTCTTCTCGGCAGATATCGGATATGATAATGTACTTCTTGTAACAGAAATGATCATCAGTACAAGAGAAATAGCGAAGATAATTTCATTCCTTGGGATGTTTGATGTCGATAAATTTACCAATAATGCTTTTACTATGGAATTTAAGATAATAATTATTGGAAGATTGGAACCCTTGCTCAATCTATAAACTTGCCTTGATTAACTATATGAGCAATCCAAATATATTGCTAACAAAGTGACAAAAGAGATAGTGGGTGTTCAAGGGAGGAAAGATGTGGAGAATATGTTTCTAGAATTGATAGAAGCACGTAAATAAATTATAAAGGCAAGAAAGAACTCCTTCAATACCTATATCACATGAAATAAGAGATAGTTACATGTAACTCAATATCCATATCAAATGTGAGGTTAAAAATTTCACAGGTCAGGTCTTAAGCAGCAGAAAACAAAAATGGATGAAGAATTCCACCAAAACAACGGTCATTTTAGTCATACAGGGCAGTAATGGAGAAACGTAACCTGACCAGAAAAAAGTTATATCACCCTGGTAGGAAAAACCTTTCATCGAATCCTCTCCCATGACAATACTGCACTACAGAGTTTGTCGGAGGACCCGCTACTCGATGGAGCAGACAAACAATGGGAAGAGATAGCAGATGCCATGAAAAGAAAGAAAAAAAGCGTGTCAGGAATCGATCAAATTACTTATAAAGTCTTGAGATCGGGCGGAAAAAAACGATATCCACGCTTCACAAGATTTTCAATGCAGCCTGGTATCAAGGAAAGACACCTCAAGATCCCTCACAAATGTCCATTACAACAGCTCAAGAAAACGTGGCAAGTTGATTCTTGAAGCAAGGAACGTGTTGCTCCGCATCCTCCTTCGGAGCAACGCCCGATTGAAAGAAAACCAGTATGGCTTTTTACCAGAGGTTGGTACTAGGGATGACATTTTTCATTGAGCTTAGTGTAAAAGTCTAATTAAATTTTCATTTCATTGATTTCAAATATACGATTAATACCACTGATATCTGAAAACACTCGATCTAGCGTCTTCCGCCTCAAATTGAGGCCAGTCGTTGGACGTCATTTCAATCCCCATCAAACAAAACTTATAAACAATGCTACGTAACAAGGCGGATCTACCCGCGCTATTTTAACTTATGGGGACTATTACTCGTGACAACACTTTTTCGCTATTGCAAACAATGGGAGGTTCGATCCAGTCTTTTTTGCAGATCTGTGGTTTGATACAGTATCAAGGAAGACGTCGTGGAAATGTTGAAAGAAATCGGCGTGAGACCAAAAAATGTAACATTGTTTGAACAAATAAATAATTCCATGGCATGATGCCAAGTTTCAGTTGTTTTCAATAAAAGATTACAACCCTGGCTGCCTGGTGGGCTACTGGCATTAATTTTTTTCTATTAAGGATTTCTCATCCCACGCTTGAAATTCTTGAAAATCGGCTAACAGCAGGCGCACCATATCCGGACCTCTCCCTTATAGAAACCTCGGGTCTACCCATGATAAAAAATCGGCAGCAGGCCCACCATATCTGGACCTCTCCCTTAGAAATCTCGGGTCCACCAATGATAAAAATTCGGCAGCAGGCGCACCATATCTGGACCTCTCCCTTATAGAAATCTCAAGTCCAAAACTATCCTGACCGAATACGCAGTTGTATCCTCCAAAATCAAACACATTTGGCATATATTACGGTGTTTATATATGGCAATTGATTGATATCGAAGAGTCGTCCCTTAAGGGGCAGCCCTTCGCGATCGATGGAAGTTGTGGCAGATTGAAAATGTAAATGCAAAGTTTCAAAGAGTTAAAGGAATACTTTACGTACCTACTCATTCCATGTTCTTGCGCAAACTCCATGTGGGTTTCTTTTTTTACAGTTCTCATATGATCAAGGTCAACTGAAAGGCAATAGTCAAAATATCATCGCCACTTCACAAGCAGGGTGAAACTGGATGATTAAAGTAATATTTGCTAGTATATCATGGACTCTGAGTCCTGTTTTATATCAACAGACACGAGATCAATCTGTAGACAAGGAGTTCGAGGAAACATGCGGCTAAAGTATGCCTAGCACGATCATGGGACATACTAATGCGGCAAGGCAAGGTCAGAACGGGCGATGTATCTTGCCTGAGATGTGGGAAAACGTTAACTCGAGATACATCCACAGTTGGGCATACCTAGTCTTTAGCAACTGTCCGCTGAAGAAAACTAATCAATGCCAAGTGGGTTTCACAAGAAGTCATTACGTTTTGGCAATATCATCGACAGGAGCGGCGAAAATATTTTCCTAAACAATGCCATTATAAAGAAATGTCCACTGGTTTGTTCATACTACTAGCGAACACATCTGCCATGAATATCATCTGTTGTAATTGAGATATCATCTTAAATGTATCATGTTTTCTTTGCTCTTTAAATAACCTTACCTCAACTTAAAAAAAGAAACTTACAACACCAACATGATACAAAAAGCTGCATGTAAGTGAGCCCATAGTAAGTGTCTTAAATGTCGCATTTTAAAAGAGAAAAACAACCGTAATTAAAACAGTGGATCCAAAACTTTGAATGCCGCTACTCAATTAACCCCTGTGGAACTTCGTTTCAGCTCCTTCCCCCACCCCACCCCCAATCTTTATAAAAATCAACCGTGCGACTGAAACTTTGTTATTGGTAAGCTCGATACAAAGACAGAGTTCGATGAAATACTATAACTGAGAAAATTAAGTGTTTTGCATTTCACATAAAAAATTGGAAATAAAAACAGAAATTTAACTTTCCTGTGTAATTTAAGTTCTATACCCCATTCTCCTACATCACCTTTCTCAATGTTTACAAAGCCGCCACTGACATGGCACATACCAATTTACAAACAAATGATTTAAATGATCTATTTACAGTTCGTCTTCTTTCATATATGAACTGCCCAAGGTATCTTATCATAATATATTTGACGAGTCTAAAGCAAAAACATTAATGTGTCATAGCCCTTCATGGAGTCCATGGGAAATAAGTTATTAAACACTACCGAATAAAACCATGCAAGACAGCATGGCAAGGAAATGTCTTACTTTTGTTGCCTACGAGTGCAAAATAAGCTTGTTTTCCATTTTTCTCCAATGTCTTTCTTACAACATCTACCCAATCATGAAGATCATCGAATGTGTTTTTGTTAGTAACATCATAGACTAGAAGTACTGCCTAAAATGTAAAGAAGATTGCAGGATTTATAAAGATATATACGACATAATACTATGTCACTTTAAAACGCTATTTACTTCAAAAGTGTCAAGGAATTTTGTAAAGGCCCGCATTTATTCACTTCGTCTTGATTTGTTGTCATTTACATCACAAATATAACCACGTCTTTGAGGCTTGTTCCTTTATGCAGAAATCGAACACTGTGCCCTCAAATCAACACCCCTTCAACTATAGTCTGTGTACCTGCAAAAGCTACTGCTATTGAACAAGTGTAGAACATGCCTGATGAATCACACAGCTGTGTTCTTAATTCTGCAAATAACATACATAATACAAAACCATCTCATATGTAAAGATTCACAATCCATGAAATACAAAAGTCGGAGTCAGTGAAATAACTAGTGACATTGTTCTGTAGAATTCCTTAGAATCTAAGGCCTAGATACATTAAAACTGATATAATGGTTCCTTTAAGGGGACACGTAATTAAACTCATAACGGTCTGACCATTCTTGGTAGTAAACGGGGATTAGAGCATGCCATAACCTATGAAATGTCCCATTGAACACATTCTCCATACATTTACATATAAGGAGGCAATTTGCCATTGAACAGTCTCCTATATATGCCACTATTCTTTATTGTTGTGGATTGGTCAATTGAAGATATTATATCACATGTGCAGAGGTACTATTTAGGAATTTTTTCCATATTTTCAGCCATAAAGCAACACAAACACAGCAAAAAGTATCAGAATCAGATCAGAATTACAACTTGTATAAGTTGCAGTGGGGAGCATTTCTTCAATTTTGCCATTTTATGGGGTAACTGTTCTTGCACTTGCTCTTTCCTCAGAAAATGTTCTTATTTCTCTTGGTTCAAATTTGTGATGCCTGCTAAAAGGAAAGGTAACTGATACATATGTTTCACAAAAGAATGTGGACTTGTCTGTCAGATAAAAGTGATGAAAGAAATAGTGGAAAAACCATAGAACCTTCTACAAATTTTAGCATAATATTACCAACAAAGCAAACTCGTGTGTAAAAATACACAACTGATAAGATAAAAACTTACATGGGCCCCATATATGTATGTGTCTAACATTTTCCCACCAAGCTGCTGCCCACCAATGTCCCATACTTGCAAGGTAACACCTACATTTCCTAAAACAAATTAACACATGGGAAATGTAAGGTACTAATAAAAACTGACAAAATTGAAATGCCATAAATATTATTTCACATACTGCTGTTCTTGCATCCAACACCTACCAAAAACTGTATATAGTGTAGGATTTTCTTGAACAGTGCTCACTGAGTTTGCAAAACTAAGAAAAAGTTCACAAATCTAAATTTAGGATGAATCACATTGTTAATCTAGACCAACCTTTGTTTACATCAGCCAGAGTAGTTAGCAGGTGAAACAGAAAGGTTACAAATATAGTGTTCGATAAGATGTTTAATAATGCAACTGATGAATCAACATGAATCATAAAAATAGGTATGAAGAGCACTACTATATACTTGATGCAACAAGGTCATAATATCAACGTACTGATCCACCTTTATTCATTTATCTGGGGAGCAAAAACAGTCTGAAGGGGGTAGACATTAAGTAGGTAACTTTGGTGACACAACTATCCAAGCAAAACTGGACTAAAATGGTTGATAGTTAAGATGTCCAGAAACAACAACATGAAGAATGTACATAGCAATAACCTTCCACATTCTTTTTGACTATCATACTTCCTTAACATCATCAAAAATTAACATTGTACAAATTGATCTTGTAATCTCATTTTTATAATGAGGATTTAGTACATCACTAACTTTATCAGTACAATATCCTCAATTGCAAATATGTTTCATGGCAATATCAGATGAAAAAGGTCATTTGATGCTTAGGATGTATATAGCAATGGAGAGCATAATGTCAACATGACTGAATTTTGATTTCTTGTCATTTTCCCTCTGCAATTGCATCTTGAAGGAAAGGGAAATTATTACAAACATTATTGCATGTATGTACTTGATATGATGTATGTTTCTCCTTGCTGTCTTTAATCATCATTCCATGATGAGGTTAAACTTTTATGCTGACCCAACTGTAATTGTTTACAATTTGAATGATATACAAATTAAATACCTGGAAGAGTCAACCTTTTCAGAAAGAAGTCAAGTCCAAGTGTCTGTTTGTACTGTTTTCCAAACTGTTCCTGTGCCAATCTTGTGCAAACTGAAGTCTTCAAACACAACAAAATGACCAGGTTATGTAAGTAATGTACTGTATATATTACAGAGATTACAAAATGCACATTCTATACAAACCCATCACAATGTTCTATGCTAATGATTTTACCCTTGATACTGGTGGCAAAGCATAGATATTCTAACAGACTAATTCACAAACAGTTGAGTATTGTCATGCAGAAGACTTTGACCTGTCATTTTATTTAGGGTGGACAAAGGCTATTGATGACAATATATAATGCACACACAAATTATTTTCAGCCAAAATATGTCCTGTAAAACTGACAAAACCCTGCTTTGTTAAGGTCTTCAAACCCTCCTCGTCTCTAATCATGTATTTGTCATTGTTTCCAATGATTTTGAGTCTATAAACTATTTTATGCATAGAATATTTCAGTAGCTTACATTTGTTTCTTCAAGATAAACATTCACTAAAATTCTATTGTGTTTAGAACATTATCTTGGTGACTCCGCCCATATACTTCAAGGAAAAGCAACAGCAAAGTACAAATTTTATTCGTGCAAATATAGTAATGGTAATGTAAAATAGGTAACATTCATCTCTGCAAAAAGATTTAATAGAAGCATTCACATTCATAGGATCAAGCAACTGTACACACATAGATACTCCTATAATATCCACAATGAAAATGAAAAAGATCAGACATGACATGCTCTCACTAACAAATATGTTATGATACAACAAAAATGTTGTTATATATGTCATATCTGCGTAACATTTGCTTATAAATGGTGTTTTCTGCAACTTGGTCTTTAACTCAAAGATACAATCAGCTTCACTTGTTCTGAGAATCACAGATATACCCTTTCTTGGATAGAGACTAACTCCCCTTAAATATATAACATGGAGACAGAATCCCTTCAAGCAAAATCCCCTCTGAACAAAATTTTCTCTAGCCAGAATCCCCTTGGACAGGTCCCTACGACAAAATTCCTTTGCTCTCAAGAAGCTCGTCCCAGGGTCTTCTACCTTGAGTAAATCACAGTGCCCTTTTATGAGATCTCCTCTGGGGCAAAATGCCCTTGCATACCCCCTAAACAAAATCCCTTTGATTACCCAAACTACCAAGAAATTGTTTCAGTATTCCATTAGACACTGATACCCTCAAAAAAGAAACACATACATGGTAAAATGTGGATACTGCCGCACAAGTGTACTCATAGCAACTCCAACTAAAAGGTATGTATTGACTAATGTTTATCAAAAGCAATTACAAGAAGTGGCCTACCTATCATCAGGGGCCTCAAATTAAGCAACTACTACCCACCAATGTTCATAAAGGCCAAGTTCCTGTTTATGTTACTAATACCAACCACATTTGTGAGGTGCTTTTGAGTATATGAGTTGACATTTATTGTCATAAAAACTGACATTTAGGTCCATTAAACATGAACATATAATGCTAAGGTACATGTGGACACATCCCATGCTCTAACACAGTGGTGTGGCCATGGGGAGGGGGGAGCTGAAGGGGCCTGACCTTTAAACTGTGGAATGTACTAAAAATAGGATTTCAGTAAAATTAGCTAATAGTGAGGCAATTTCCATAGGATAAAGTGACTAAACTTTGCAATTGTCAATCTTTTCCAAGTAAGGTGTGGTTTCCTGATAAGGCATGGTTTCTCAATAAATCCTTGTCCCTCTAGTTTGAGAAGGCTGGCCACTTCACTACTCTAACAAATTGTTTTGGTCAACTTTCACTAAAAGTGGAAGTTAACAAGACCTAAACAGACCAATGAAGTTTTTCTTGAAAGCTTTGATGTTTGGTACGAAAAACACCTTATCATCAAGTTTATAATTTGAGGATCACTGGCAAACATACAGACCTAAGCAAAAATTATTCAAGCTCGGCCAAAAACTGATAAAAAAATGTTACCAATCAGATTAAAATTTAGGTAAAGAATGCTCTTATCACATGTCATTTCATGGACTGGGGAGAAACAATTGACACAGTGTGACAAAAATTCGTCGGAAGACACTTGATGATATTAGTATCCAACCAAGTTTAATGCCCCTGGATTTTGCCATAAAAAGTTGATATATTTGACCATAGCCTGATCTTTAGCAACAAGATGTGATGCATAAGTAGTGTCTTTTGAACAGCAAAACACTAACATTTAGAGGTCATACAATTTAAATTATGGTTGAAGATAAATCCAGACATATGCACCCTGCCAACTTTCTGTCTAATAATAGCACGAAACATTAGGAAAGGGAAAATACTTAGAAAATGTATGAAACTTTTCATAACTGGGTAGTATTGTAGTAGATCTAAATATATGAGATATATCTACACAGGGGCAGTTCCTGGTATAGTGACATGAGAGCAACATACTCCACAAGGTCATGATATGTGTTGCAATGAAATCCAACTGTCTGGTCATCCAGTCGAAGCTTTTCCACACTCTTTGGAAAGGTTTTTTTTGCAGTTGCCGCATTTTCAATTTGATACTCAGTTATTTTGAGTAACAGCACTGTTAAGATATGAACTTAATTAAAATGATGTACTGGACACACAGTTATATACGGAGGGCAGCATGGTAAGAGCTAGACTGGTGGAGGATGATGCCCTTGACAGGAATAAATAGTGCATATTTATAGCACATTTTACCCCATGAAAATGGGAGTGTAGTGACATTAAATGGAGGTGAAGGTATGGATGGACTTATTATTTCCATAAAACACTAAGTTTTAAATGCAGTTATGTTACCTGTTATGTTGTACATAATTCCCAACTTTCACAGAACCTGAAGGTTTGGTAAAATACATATTTCTATTGGAAAGTTAAAAGATCTGGAATTCTTTAGTGTCCATCATATTATTTCCTGTACAAGTTTCCTGTCTCATCAGCAAGTGCTGTTACTCAATACAACTGAGGTTACACTGCTTAGGTAATGTCTAAAACAAGTCACATGAAATTGTTTACAGTAGAGGTTTTAGTTGGTTTATAGCTGAATAGTAGTATCGAATGAGTGTTAAATACAAAATTAAAACAACTTCAAATAGCTCATGTTACTATATCACAAAAGTGCAATAGTTTTTATCAATCTGATAATGAATCTGCAGGGAAAAATCTGTGAGAGAAGGATATTTCCCCCTCCATTTAAAATCTTTATTTCCAAAAGTAAAGGACTGGACTGATACCAATGTACAAGAACCTTCTTATTGGAACACTTTAATACATTAGGCCATTCCTGACTTCACTGTTGGACCTTCTTGGAATGGAACCCTTGCCCTCTTGAAATGAAGGCAAGGAAATTATCCACTGGGCCACGTCAGGCCCAGAAGTAGAGATCCAACGAGGAACAGCCACAGAAGGATATACAATATTTTTGGGCAACCATTACACACATAAACCACAAAAATTCTGAGATGTAACATGGTTGGTCATAAGACTAGAAATACTGAAATTTTCTCCTTGAATTAAGCCATCAATTTCCCTCTATTCAGGTTGGAGCTTGCAGCACCAGGTTACTTAATTATAATTGGGGGCAAGGGGATATGGATCAACGATAAACAATACTAGAGTTGCATTGTAGGTAATTTTACCATATTAAGGGCAGATTACCAAACGTCAGTAATAAGTCATAATATTCCATATACATCGGGAAAATGGTCTTTAGGCCTTGGTCTTACAAGCTGTTTGACATGTATATAAGTTGCTTAAGTTGTAAACAACATTGACACTTGGCCTCATTCTTGTATAGAACACACTTGCTCCATGTTAGGTTAGGCTGAGAAATCTACAAGTGTAACAAAGATTCAGTTTGAAGGAAACAATCACAAACATCACAGAGAGGAGCCCAATGCTGGCCCAAGCCCATATTTTGATGGGGAATGGAGGAGATGCTAGAATAAGCTCTGGGCTTTTAAGAGGAAAGAAGGGTGGGAGGAGGAAGGCCAAAGACATAGGCACATTGGTCTGCATAAAAAAGGAGGTCCTGATTTAAAAAAATATTTTGGAGATTAATTCATGGAAGGAAAGGCTGTTAGCTACCAATTGCCTGATAGAAGAAAGTTAACAAAATACATAATAATGATAATGATGATGACAATGAGGATGATGACGATGATGATGAATGTTTACTGACAATAAATCTGAGCAGAGCACAACATTTGAACCTATCATAACCATGCAACAATAAATGGCTACAATAAAGATACAACAAAATTACTGGGAAAGGAAGAAGTGGTTGACAACCATAATGGTGGAGTAAAAGTGTAATCCTATAATGTGTCATTTTGATTAACTTTCTTACGAAGGCAACTGAAAAGGACTAAAAAGGATGTTTATATCCTAATATGGAACAATTTGTGAGAGAATAAGACAAATTGACCTGGGGGCTTCTTGTCCTTTCCTATTGGTGCAACCTAGAACATTTTAGCATTGACAGGTGTGAGAGAAAGCCTAAAAATTTCAACGTGATGTTTTGTTTTATAGTGCATATATCCAGCAGATTTGATGTACGTTTTTAAGGCACATGAATGAGGCTTTAGTTCAATGCTATTCAATGAAGCAACACACCATTTCCTTATCAAAGTGTTCGAAAGCATCCTAAGAAGTACTTACTCCATTAAGATTCCTTTGCATTCTTGAATTTGAAATGATCAAATACTTATTTATCTTAGTTATACAGCCACATATTCCCTAAAAATGGTATGACTTTGGTACCTTAAATGATGCTTAACTATGACCACCATCAAGAGAATTTTTAGCAAGTGCATGAATATGTAGTTGGCAAATTCTTTATATCACAACAGGTATAATTTAAGCACTTAAAGATGAGTCAGTGATCCATTGTAGTTCCACATGGAATAAATGTACATCTTTCTGTTGCATGTATGACATAGACTTTCACACCTGGACACAGTTTATGTGGTGTCAAGTACCTGTAATCAAATATTGTTTCATATGTAACTCATGGCCTCCATTGCAAATAGAGGCAGAGTTGAAATGGTATATCATGCAAAACATCCCCTGGGGTCCTTTTAATATACAACCCCCCCAACACGTCAGGCTTTCTGTCTTTGTGAGGGTGAAAATGAAAGATATGAGATTGCGCTAGTCAAGAAATTAATCAGCTACTTAGCTTGACTTATATTATCTGGTGTAACTGTCGGTATATATTGCTTACCTATTTGTTTTCTTTTTGTACAACATGCATCTCTTACTCTTTTGTTTTCCTACATCTTTTGCAATTTGTCATTGTGACAAATCTGTACTCTGCTAAGCTTTGAAACTCTCTTAATATCATAGCATTTTGATGATGATAGTTACCGTTCCGACAATTTATCTGGAAACAATTAGTTACAATATCAACAATCTGGATCTCTCTAGGGCCTAAAGTAGGCCTACTAAGATCTATGAGTACGTAGGCCCTAACATTCGTAAAACCTGAACAAACGAGGGAAACCTTACCGTATACGTTATACGATATAGATACCAGTAAGTACTATAATATTGTTTAGGTCTGGAAGGTAAATCACTATTACACTAAATCACGAAATCACGCCAGGAAATTTTACGAATCAAAATATCTGTAGGCCTATGCACTACGAGTAGGATAGGCCTAAAGAATCAAACAAACTTAACAGTTATTAAGAAATGTAAAAACCTACAGTACAAAAGACCTATGCAACTTTAAAAGTAAGGCTATGGAACGATATCGACACAGTTTAAAGCCCTACCCTACCCACAGGTCCTGTAATATAAATGTATCCTAACGTAATATAATATTAACATGCCGGTGATGGGCTCCCTAAAATTACGGTAGTAGCCCCTCGTAATACAAGTTGTTATTTCAAATGCGGTGAGCCTATCGATATCACCGTTATTGGGAATAAAACACGCATACCTTTCCAGCAGTTCCATCTCCAATAAGAGTTACTTTAAGCTGTTTATCTTGTCTATCTTCATCCTCTGAGTCCGACATAGTCCAGCCGGAAACTGTAAATTGAACGTCTCGAAAACTAGGGATGACTTCAGGTCATTAAATTCATTTGGGCCCACCTACTCTACACCATGACGAGATATAAATAAGAGCTCTCTGATCTCTAGTATCTTTCGAGACACTTTTCGCCGCGGAATAGAAAATTAAGTCACAGGACGCAATTTGTATCCCACAGGTACAATGAAAACCTAAGTATCCTTAAATATTCGGAAAGAATTATCGACACAAGCTCGATTTTAATTGTTCCTAGCTCCGTTCAAGCCTACGAATCTGCGGAAATATATCAAAATAAAATAGCATTTGGATTATTCCAACTCCTTGAAGAAAGCATGGCTTTACTACTTATTGCTCCGAGAAATCCAATGGATGTTTCTCGAATGAAATACTAAGTGCATCTCTCTCACAACGACCAAAATGTTTGGAGTAAACAGGATAGCAGCTGTCTCGATTCTATTTCTCGTTTCCAAGTGAAGCTGTTCAGACGGCGAACTCATTTATCAGCGGCAATCATTCAAGGAAACATGGCAGATATTCAACATGCCAATGTCTCCCTCCCTTTCGCATTTTACAAAGAAAATGAAAAGCATGTTATAGATATTTAGGGTTTGATACCATTGCCTGAAATAGAGTGACAAAAGCACCAAAAATTTTAACTTTTTACCTTTTATTTATTAATGATTTTCCAACTAAATTTTTTAAAGGGAGGAGAGGGCAAAAGGATTATGAACACATATATTCACTTCAAAATTTCACACCAAAAACCAAGAAGAGTTGAACGAAATGCAATTAGCGTCTTGCTCTATGAAAATTGGCGCCAAAATATGAATACCGTGCGAACAAAGAAACCCAAGGATACTGGCTCTATTGGCAAGGTTGAGTGTTTGTGTGATCATCCTATGATTCGATTGGTGGGGATTTTTGTGTATTTTGTTACTCAATTGCGAAAATCGATAGAAAATTCTGACAATAATAAACCTATGCACTAGGCTGGCTTAGGTTTTTTTCATTTTTGGAATCAAATCCTTGTTGCATATAATGAGGGAGAAGATCATTGGACCGAGGAAGTGTGACATATAGTTTGCAGCTGAACTGATATCATGACTAGTTCCAAATTTTACCGGGGTCCAGGATAGGTGCAGTCTCTAGACGAATTCCATAGTATCAAAATACTCAAGGAATCGCTAAAGAAGCACTATACCTACCAAAGATATTTCATCAATGAGAAAGGGTGCACCAAAGCGGCGTGCTTTCCAGATATGGCTAGGTCAATTCTGTTAGACGAGTGGTATAGTCAAGGAAAAACAGACCTGAGTGACAAATCGCGGCATGATTATTACAGCTGGGACCTCCTCCGCAATGAAGTTCTTTTACCTAATATAATGTTAATTGGTATTTATCAGTGGAATATTTTTACCCAGGAATAGAAAGTTTCCAGTCATCTCTTAAGCTTCTGCTGGAGTTGTTGATTCAAA
This sequence comes from Carybdea cf. marsupialis auct. non (Linnaeus, 1758), assembly GCA_010016065.2. Lineage (NCBI taxonomy): Eukaryota > Metazoa > Cnidaria > Cubozoa > Carybdeida > Carybdeidae > Carybdea > Carybdea cf. marsupialis auct. non (Linnaeus, 1758). Next base: position 4,244 of record JAAAKL020004358.1, on the reverse strand, counting down.
TAGAAGTCAAGAAAACATCGCCTAGACAGTGTCTGCGTAAAGTTTTAAAGCCTATCAGTTAATACTAATACTGCTGTTTGGTCTTGGAGTAAAGGCATTATGTCAATGGATTAAAGTTTCTTATATGAGGGCTTGCAAATGGCTACTCAATATTCTTTGATAAAATTAAACAGTTTAAACAAATCAATGGTAAAGAAGGAAAACGATGATGATGGTGTATGTTCTGTTTTAACTGATGTTATACGTCATCAAAGGGATAAAGGTATCATGCACGCATGCACTTACATTTTGAATAGTGAAGAAGTTGCAAACAGTTCATCGACATCGATTCACTTGTACCAGGAACCAAATCTTCCTGGCTTGGTAAGGGTTACATGGATTCAACCCAAAAATCAGAACTATCTTTAGCAAATTCCTATCTTGACATCAATGTACTTGGACATTGCGCCAATATATTCAAGGAAGCGTACAGGACGTCCAGGATAACAGTGTGTGTATGTATATACAATGCCACTTAGGACCAATCCTGTCAAAGTATTCGAAATAGTGATAACAATGATAGAGACAAGGGCATTTTTCTAATAGAAATGGTTTTATGGACCTAGTATCATCCGTAACGATTCATACGTCAAAAGCGACAGTTACCTTGCTAAGCCTCATTACACAAGCGGGTGACGAAAGTTTATTATTTTTGTATCGCTGTTCGTTATAGAAAAAGCTAAAAGAAGTGCTACACCGTGTAACTTCAATCAACTATTCTTTCTGAAACCAATGGAAATTTCAAAAGCAGCATCAATACAAATTGTCGCTCAAGTAGGCGGCTTCCACAGCTTCATCAGCATTATTGGTTGTGTTTCTGCTCTCATGGCTTGGATTTGGAGTAGAGAAACTACAAAACGTAATCTACGTGGGAACACCGTAGTTTGTCTGCTTTCGGGGAAAGCCATATCAAGACTGCTCAAAGATATTTTCCTCCTAAAAACTGCATTAATGTTTAATCAGATTTTAATGTTTAATCAACCAAATGACCTGTATGAAAGATTGTTCTGTCCAAACTGTTAATATGATTCCTGCACCTTGTACAAAGAGCCCGAGAGCAATGAGTTGTACGCAAAGAAGATTGGAAATACAGAGGCAGTGAAAAATCTACAGCTGTACCAATCGAGCTATAGCAAACCTCGTGATAGTGTATTCCCCTTGTCCTAATCAGCACATGAATCCTCAAATGGTTGACGTCGTCATCCAGTTCTACGCAAACATGAAGACCGCCTCTCTGCGCCATATAATTTGACCATGAAAGAATTACCATCGGACCCATTAGTTTCTAAAAAGCCCATCTGAAGAAAGAACTTGAAACGTTAAAGTTTGAGAGATTCCTATTCTTTGTGAAGAAAAGCATGCTCTTTGATCTCCTCTATACGCCTCAGATATTGCCGCTAGTGGTACTTGCACCATAAAAAAGAAACGGCATAAATTTAAATCTAGTGAAATGGTGAGATGGCAGAAAACGTAAAATACCTTCCGTAAATTTCCCCAGAGAGCAGTGAGATAAATACCTGCAGAATGATGAATTCTAATAGAAAATGGCTATCCATAAGAATTAATGTATTTTTTAGGATGGGGGGGGGGGGGCATATAAATTCATTTTGTGCTCTCAAAACGTTTTGAGGGGATGCACTTGCATTTACTACATCCTCTGTTCTTGGGCACATAAACAAATATTTTCCACAGGACTATTTCTTCTGTGATAAACTCTTCTTTGTCCTTCTGTTATTTTGCCTGATTGTTCGAAAGTAGCATTCTCTGTTTAAATGTACTTAACTTTGAGTTCGGTAAAGTATCAATATTTAACACAGGTCTCCATCTTTGCAATGCTTCCCGTAGGACAAACACTTACTTTAAGGTATCAAGCATTTTATTTAATCTCTCTCCGACATACTACATTGTAACAAACGTCCATTGCTAACGTCCAAAACTTTAATAAAAATTTTCTTTTAAGACCTGAAACTTTAAAAATCTTTAAGGTTACTAGACGCAGTACTGTATGTGTGTTTCTGTGATAGTGACAAGTAGAAGGCAGGAAGATCTCTTTATGTGAACCAAATGACCCTGTTGGATCATGCACCAAGGTCTATCTTACACTAAGCTCCGTTAAATACAGTTCCATGCCGACAGAGACGTACAAGGCATCAATAAATAATGGATTCGAAACCACCTCCTCTTGTCCTCTTTACCTCAAATATAGAAACCGACCATAAAAAGGGAAAGTCATGATACGTTCATAGAAACGGAAGTTTTCGCTTTCATTCTTGTGGTAGTTCTTTCTCTTTGAATCCAACTTTTTTTGTTGTCTGAGTCAGAACATAAAAGAAGTAGATCAAGTTACAATAGAATATTTTAGGACTTGAACCATTGAAGCTGGTTAACCCTGCTCTCTAGATCAGTTTTATGTGCCTCAGCCTTGAACAATTTCTTAAAAGGCGGCTTTTGTACCAATTTGAAAACTTTTTGCAAGGCTATGAAATTCCTACTTAATTCTATGTTTCTTTTTTTAAAAAAACCCACTATGAACACGTCTCTTTCTCAATTGCTGTTTGCAAACCTTTCCTTTTCTTCTTGTAATCTTATCTCGTATTGGCAATAACAGATACCTACCTTTTCAGCTGTTCCATTTCAAATAAGAGTTACTGTAAGCATTTGTTCTTCTTATTTTTGTAAAGTATTCATGTATCGTACCTACTCCTCCTTATGTACTCATTAGCCCCAACTCACTGTGGGAGCCAGCAATGTGCTTTCTAATCTTGCCTTCCATGACCATGGATTCACGTACCCCTTGTGTCTCCAGAAGATATATGCATGATTTAACACCCCCTCTCTCCGAAAGCCATGACAACGACACATTGTCGTTTAAATTACAAGATTTGTTGCCAGTTACAGATTGGCATTAAATTTTGCGTTGAGAAAAGATGTGCATCGCTCGTTACCGTTGTATTTCTATGCAATTTTAGTTTATTCATTAGAAATAGTTAAGAAACCTCTAAAGATTGCAGTAGTGCTAGGAAATTTAGGAGCATCCCAAAGTTACTGAGCCAACAATTGGAGTCAAAGATCCACTGCCCCATCAACGATAAAAAATACAAGGTTTCTACAGCAGTCCTAAGTTTTAAGCACCAATTTTACGCTATTTTATCAAGATTAAAATCTCTACAGGCAGCAAAATATTCAGATGAGGACCGGGGAAGCCCTGAATGAATAGTGGAAGTACCTTTGAATACGACTTGGTTTGACAGGGAACTATACAAACCAGTGACTAGGTTTGGCTTGCACATTATCGGAAAAAAACATGATCATTTTGGTAAACTTCAGTTTACTCCCTCTGACTACCTTTTTAAATAGTACATGATGATGGCCCTGAGTCTGGAAAGTTGGTAATTGACGGCATGATAATTTCCATCTACGTCTACCCAAAATCATAGCACGAAAAATGTCGAGTTGCAAATTCAAAAAGAAACCACTATTTCCTCTTTTGATGGCTTTTCATTAAATTGGTGAGATTTTGATAGCCCTATGTTTCTCCAAAATCTCATTAGATTTTATGCTATCTAATGTTGTACATCTTTTAGACCCTAAGACCCTATGATGGTGGTCAGACCTAACCTGTTGTACCACCATTCTTTCATACATGCATTCTTTCTCCACTGTCATTAGTTTTTACCTTGTCCGAATTGTTGTCACCAATTACATCATCGTATACTCCGGCATTTTTGTTTTCCTTTGACACAGTGGAGTTAAAATCACCAAGCATAACTGACATAAATCTTGAATAAGAGTTTTCCAGTTCTTTTTTGGTTTTGTTTAGACCTCTATAAAATGCGGTTATCGAGGATTCGGTTGCTGAATTGGTTGGGGCATACACATTTAATATAGCCAGACACATACATTTCACTAATGTAATTGCTGAAATGATGCGAGTTGCAAATGTTCTTAGCAATCATTCAATATAACATGTGATGCTAACAATATTCCAACGCCCTGTTCTTTTTTGTGATCATAAAGCGTGGTTCCCACTGCTACGCAAGGGTTGTCCATGTCCATGTCGATGTCTTGACTGAGCACCTGACTTTGATTGACACATCTTGGAAGAGACAACTCAACTATAAATAATCAAATGATTTCACGAGCTTTTACATGCAAGAATTCCTGTGAAATGGGTGATGTGGACGAACAGAGTATTGCCTTGATTC
>JAAAKL020004357.1:0-21157 GCA_010016065.2 Carybdea cf. marsupialis auct. non (Linnaeus, 1758) | reverse complement strand
TGATGATGATGATGATGATGTTGTTGTTGATGATGATGATGATGATGATGTTGTTGTTGTTGATGATGATAATGATGGTGATGATGATGATGATGATGATGATGATGATGATGATGATGATGATGATGATGCGAAACTAGGAAGAGGTAAAAATGGAGGAGGCAATGTCTGTTGAACTTGAAAATAATGTAAAATATAAGCCTCAAAAAAGTAGTGTTGTACGAGCATTGGAGATGAAGAAGGTGACCTTCATTCCGATTCCTGTTGGTGCAGTAGAAGCGATAACACCAATGCTCAAGGAACTACTTTGAGATATTGAGATCAAAATGCGGCTTGAAAAATTGTAGAAAACCACCTTACTTGGAAAAGCCATAGTGTTAAGATTAGTACTTAACTGTTGAGCGCCAAGAAATGAACATTGTGAGATCCCTTACAGAAAGAAGTTTATCCTCTTTCACGGTAGCATCCAAGGCGACTTGTAAGTTCTGCCTTTGGACGCATACATATCATACATGTTAATAATGATGTGCTTACGTTAACCATCTTGTAAAATGCAAAACCATCCTCAGACGCGGCATCATAGTTTTGTAAATTTAAAGCTTTTAGACTGAGACAAGACTATCAAAATCAAAATCTAGACCTTAAGTGTGTATGATCTCCCTGAGTTGGGCTACATCTGGATCAACAATAATAATGAAGAGTCTAGACAGAGACCCGCGGCTGTTAAGTCTTGGCCAATCGTGTGATGAGTAGGATTATGACGGACTTTCGGGTATGGCTTTCATGGTACTCTTCGCACTGCAGTAGAGATTTTAGGGTATCCTTCTTATCAATTCCCCTTTATGACCCCCATAACAGGGTCATGCCCCGAACTGATACCAGGCTCCTCACTAGGTTCAGCTATAAAGCCGAGAGGATGACGAGTTCTTTTGAATCAAGAAATAACTTTTTAATATTCCGAGAATTCAAACATAGCGGACTCGGAAGGCTGGGTCTGATTCTAAGGCTTTACAAAGAACATCCACTGTCGTCCTCTTTCACTTCGCCCTTCATACCAACGGCTCCAAAGGTACTCATCCTGCTTGATTTGATCAATATGGCTATAGCGCAGTTTTAACTTACCTGAAATAGTACTTTTACCGTTCTTTCAACTCATTATCACTGGGTGTCAGAAGATGCAAGAAGTGGCTCTGTGCAGTATGATGTGACTGCTCATTAAACGTTTTCGATCTTCTTCAACTCTTTTGTTTCTATGAGTTACAACTCATAATCAGAGAATGCAGGATTTAAGTGTGAATGAGAAAGTCGTTAACTCTGCATAGAAAACACATTTGTCACACAATCGTTCTTGTTAACAGAAGTTACTTGATGTATGAAGCAATGTCGACTTTGTGAGATGGTAATCTCCTTATTCCATTACCTGCTAAATGTTGCTAGAACGATCTGTAGCTATTCACTCTCTAATGTTATCTTTGTAGATGTCATTGACTGTCTTTATGAAGGTAAACAGTAAGGAAATCAAGAGATTATTTCATTATATTCAAGTTGGAGGTAAAAGATAGCGTCGATTTAAAATGGTCAAAGTACCTGCACAACAACTGTTGTCAGTAGGCCTATCGAAAGTGAAATCGAGACTGGTCAGTAAAAATGCTAGCGAACCGCTTGTAGCTGTTGTCATTCGACATTTTCTATCAACTTTGCTAAAGACAACGAGAACAGTAGCCTCCTTTTGATGAAATTAGATACATGACTACCTTGGTAGCGTAATCTCTTTTGCAGCCCTTAAGAAATTCACAAAACCTCGTTACGTTTAAAAGATGCTCATCTCAGTTTATACTCAGCAACGGACACGTCGCAGATTATCAGATTTGGAGGGAAGGGGACGTAATGAATTTTAACTGATCTACAAGCGCTTGGTAAATGTATCATTCAGCTCAGAATAAATAGTGAAATACATCGAACGTCGAATTTGCAAAGCCATGCTCTTCCTTCAAGTGGTTTATTTTTACTGCTTCTATTTAGCCATTTCTGGCAAAATTTTGTGGATTAAAAAGCCTATTTTCATTTTTAAAGAAACTACTACTGGGTCAACCTCCCCCTAACAGTCCTCAGCTGGCCACACTGCTTTGTAAGTAATCCAAATTGTTTAAGAATTTTGTGATACTATCGTCTACAACAGTTGGGTAACCGAAAAAGCAGATTCAGACTAAAAAAGGGGCTTTGATCAATTCCGTAACCCGCTGATAAGGGAATCACAGACTTTGTTTTTAGGGAACCTTGTAACCGTTGTTACATGCATCACCTATTTGGCAAAACAACATGCTTCCGTTTAACACATTTTGTTTGGATTTTCAGCCACACTTTTTCCAACCAGTCTGAAATGAAGTTAAAACTTAAATGTGAAGGAAATCGTAAGTATCTGACGCAAAGATAAATCCTTTTCCTTCTTAGGGTTCCCCTTTCGCAATTTGTGTCACGCTTTATATGCCCTTGCGTTTTCCCCCTCTCTTCCAGTATCTTTTGATAGCTCACGTTCTCACGACGCCGTACACTGTCATTACTGATCTTCAGTGCCTGTTGTATTGTTAGCCATAGCCATAAAAGAAGAAGAAACGATTGTATATAAACATACGGAATCTTTTGGATTGAGCTGTGTCCTTAACTCAGTGCACAGGAGTTTATCCTATTTCCCAGCGAATTCATAATATCTACATAACCGTTGCACCCTTATAATGATAAAAGAAATCAATTGTGATGGCTCGGATACTTATCACCAATGGGCGATGAAAGTTCTTTTCTATTGAAAAGGGATCCTAACAGGGTCTTTATTTGGTGTATTTTGGCAGTACCACTTGTGTTTGATTGTAGGGCGCTTTCCCACGAAAAGGTTAGGTCATGATCATGTACCTCGGCACTTACATAATTAGCCTCGGAGTGGTTGCGGAGTACATGTGTCCACATATATGCAGAGTTGCTCTCCTAGGAGTAGATTTGTGATGTCAAAGCACTTTACCGCTTTCAGTCATGTCATGTGAGAATCGGACACGCCTGCTGCCCTGTAAATAGCCGTAAATATATTGGTGGAATAGAGTCGGTGAGTAACCACCCTCTGTCCTTGATGTGCTGGTTCTCTTGCTATACACGCAAGATGACAGGAAAAGGAGGATAAAAGCTCAAACAGTTCAAAGAGAGCGCTTTTGACTTCATTTAAATTCCAACAAGCGCAGAGTACTTCTTCCACATCGGACCCACATACCTGGCCCACTGCTCATCACGAGCCTCGGATTGGGAGACTTATTCTACCATATTAGACTGTCTATAGTGATAAAGCAGTAGAATAACATATGTCTCTAAGATATGGAACACCAAGTTTTAGGTTTTAAATCGTCAGTTAAAAGCTGTAATAACTTTACGCAAGTAATGAAGTAGATAAAATATGTGCAAGATGTGTATTTGTACTGTTTTTTTAACGTAAACAAATTGTGGAACCGGTATTTGTTTATTTACTGATACTATCTCAATGGACGACTGGGGGTAGTAAGAGACAATTTATAGCAAATTCACTGTAAGGTTTTACAAAAGTTGCATACTGAGATATTGAGAGTTCAAAATGCTGGAATGTCAATTTTGAAGGAAACGTTGACATGCTTGTCGCGTAGATCAAATTTATTTCCTCTTCCAGATATCCCCATAACATATATCGATGATTCATCAGCATTTCTTTCTACTTTTTATGTCACCGCTCTTTCGTCCAGCCCTTCCTCCCTAGACAGGTCTGAAAAAGGAAAGAATAGAGTTATTTGAAGTGATGACGTCATAACAACTTTACGATGAAACAAGGGGGATCTTATATTTTATTTTTAAAAGTTGTACCAAAGGAAACCAATTTCTTTTCGTTTGTTTTCTAAAGTGTTACCCCAACTATCAAACGTTGCTATACAAAATGTCTCGTTCAAGCCCCATTTCAAATACAATTAACGATCCCTCAAATGTTTATTTCATTTATTTCATTGAGTTTTAATAAGTATACTTTAAACATTGGATTAGCGTATCTGCTACGTTTGTTCAAGATATCATTCTTAAATTTTAACTATCTTTATCAACAAGGAGAACGGGGAGAGTGAAGTATTATGGCGAACTTGTGAAATTATCACGTCCCAATTTTGTACTTTATTCTCTTTCACACAAATCCGCACGATCTCTCTCATGCTGTAAAGCATAGCAACAAAAAATTGCATGTAGCCATAAACCATTCCAAGTCTACCGTGAAAAACACTTCTTCTTGTGAAGCAATAATATTAAATATTTCCTTTACTGAAACCATAATTTTTGCATATAACGAAGCATAGCATCTCAATTACAGAATATCCCTTGGGACCAAACGTACACCAAGTACAAAAATATTTCCCTATATTGCTTCCTCCAGGCCCCTAACAGTCCCCAAAACTTTTTGTCTGAAGCCCAATAGTATTGGGAAGCTTAAACTGCTAAGCAACACATAATGCAGCGAGAAACTTTTAATATATATATATATAATGTGACAATCTTGTATCAAAATTTTGCTATAAAAAGTATTCTATGCTAATCGTTAAATGATACTTATTACAGCCAATATTTAAGAGGATAGAAATTTAGCTCAAATTTGTCATCGTCAAAAGTTGGAAGCAGTTAGACATTGCTTTGCAAACATGCAATCGATAAGGGAATTGTGCCAGCAAATTCCAAATTGATATCATGCAGCATTAAGATAAGTGTTTTACAACATGATCCTAAGAAAGCACTTATTTTTCGGTGTCATACATTGGTCGAGTTATCGAGATGTACATATTATTATAACGGAATTGATGATTAGATTACTTGCAATTTATCTTGAACTTGAAAACACTGGATGTAGCAAACTCGTACAACTTCACACGACAAAACTGTTAGAGAAATGTAGCATAGAGCGAATTTATTATACCTATTCGTCAAACAGTAGAGCAACACTAAAAAAATGCAAAACATCATAGGTTGAAGGGAACTGGAGGCAAAGATAGGGTATCGAAGTTCTTTCTCCGGCAAAGCCACTCTGATGCTGGCCATTATTTCTCCTTGGAAACACTGATGTTATCTCGTGCCTCGTTTTGGTCTTGAAATTCTGACAATAACCGCTGAGGTGAAAGGGATCGAACGCGCGGGCTGACGTTGGTTTCTTCACTTCAATTTCGATCGAATGCAACAAGAAAAAGATTTGATGGCAGAAGATAAAGGGAAAGTGACAGGATTGAACAGAGTATGATCTCCGATCGAAATTGAAAGATCAAGAGAGGGCAAAGTTGACTTCGGATCTTTTCTATTCAAACTTCAGTTCAGACTTGGACTTGCTTACAAAGCGCTTGGGAGCTGATTTATTCTGGGTGGCTTACCAAACTTCTATTGGGACCAAGCATCGTAGGACGGGTGAAAGAACGGGATTACATCTGTGATATAAGAGAAGATTTTAATGTTAGTGGATTTATTTTTTGGATGATATGTTAGACTGATGCTTTAAGATATATTTCATGGAAAATTGGTAACGTAAGTCTGCCCATACATATCCAGCATGGTCCAGTAAGCCAGTTTGTGCGCGAGATTGGTTTACTCCCACTGTTTCTACGAACGGATCATTGTCAGTTTGTACGCTAGAAAATTTGTAGATCTTCAACAGGTAACCTTTCAGGATTTGGGAGATCAGGTAAGTTGTTTTATTTACGAAAAACAGCTTATAACAAGCTGTGTAAACAACAATGTGTTGAGTAAATTTTAGGTTTAATTAAATGCCCGTCACCCTGACTGTTTTGAGTGGAAGTGGTAGAGCAAGCATCGCAGTGTTTGATTGGGACTGTTTTGAGCAAGTTTACATCATAAGCATTTAAACGAGATCATTTGGAAAGAGACACGATAGTACTTTTATTTAATAAGGATCAGCAATTATCTAGAGGAAGATTTGAGGTTTGATTTAAATATGATCAGCCATTGATTTGTGCGTTCCTGCCCCATTAGTGGAAATGATTTCAGAATTCTTGCGAAATCCTTCAGTTTGTGTTCAGAGATTGTGGACAAGTTGACCATGTAATATTTTTATACAGTATTTCAGAGTTATTACTTAATTTCACCGTTCCTTAACCATGTTGCCCATTTGACCCTGTTTGTGCGGCAAGTAGATTCTGATGACCGTTTTCGTTGTTGTGGATATGTGGGAATCTCATCGAATGTGAATGTTCACCAGCCGACAGTATTTGATCGCATCTTTAGTCATCGCAACAGCTGACAGGATAGAATTTAACCAGAACCGGTGGAATCATTCATCAAGACAACATGGCTTGAAGCTGGATTAGTTGAGTCATATTGGAAGGGCGGGGGAATTGAATGTGGGCCTAATTATATAATTCAGAGACAACCACCTTGCACAAAAGTATTGTTTAAATTTGTAGATTGATGTTTCAGTGGCAAAGTTATCACTTAACTATTGGAGGGATAGTCAGGCCTCCCACATTTTCGTACATGCAGTAGTTCAATTTTCATAGCAACGATCGGAAAAGGTCTGTTGTATGTATTGTAATTTTTCTGTTACACTGTTGCATGCGTACCTCCATGGTAAGGAATTTTGCCAGAGTTTTGTAAAGCGACTTCGTTTGCCGACGGTGGGTTCCCCTCATTTCGCCGCATTCAACCACCTACGTACACCCTTTCCCTCAAATTTTGTGTTTTGTTAACTTTAGTGTAGGTGACTAGGAAATACAAACACATCGTATCTTCATCGTATCTTCACCTAGTCGTACCAAACCAGTTCTTCCTTTGGCATGCTAACGCTACAAACCCCACACATTTAATAAAATTGCAATCAACTGAGTTGACTAGCGTCAGCATATTTAGCAACTACTTGTATTTCCATTTTTTTATTTCAGAAATCTAGTCAATTTTTGTGATTGCCATCATGGGGACAAGTACAGAAAATGTTTCTGCATCATTTAATGACTTACATTTATCGGATAAAGAAAATGCCAACCCACAAACGATCATCGAACGGGATGGAAGATATTTTTTAGATCTTCTCAACAAGGAAATACAGAACTTAAATCGATTATGTGATGAAGCTAATCGAGACATTCAAGAAGCCGCAGCTCCCGAGGAAGGTAAATTAAATTATCTTAAATATCTAGTAATCTATATATGTACATTTGGTTACAAAGTAAGTAAAACTCGAGTTAAAATACTGACCAAAATTGGACAGTGATTTGTCAATGTCATCAGTTCCAGTCTAGCAATTTGAAGAGTTTCCGGGGTGTTACTATTTGTCACCCAAGTTGTGTGTAAATACAGGCAATGTTTGATGTCACTTTCACGAGTACGTGGTTTTTGATTTCCTTGTTCCATCATCGTAACCGCAATGAAATATTTACGAGACAGCGTCATATCGATAGTTGGCATTGTGAAATTCCTGAATGAAGCCAACACGTGCATATTTGAGTATTAAATGTAACCAGGATTTGTTTTTGTCAACTTGATCAATCAATTTTACTGTGCGTTCTACTTAAGGATTCATTTGATGCGACAAAAAGCTTGATCGTCTTGGTATTTCTTCAAAGCTTCTTGTCTTAGCATCGATGTATATTTTTATCTCCATTATACATCAAGTTGTCAAACCAAACCAATAGCCACACCGACTTTAAATACATTTCCGCGATCACCCATTAAGCAGACAAACGTCGCGATAATATAAATGATGACAAGTCGACCAGAAAATAATACTACATTTTGGTAACTAAAGATATGCCTCCATTAACATTCATTTGTCCGGTGTTGGTTGATCAAAAAGGGCTATTGTGGACAAGAGGAAATCATCACCTGTTAAGATAACTGAGTCATGCTGTTTCTGAAGGCTAATTTTATGGGGCAGAATAAAGAAAGCATTATTAAGCACTAGATGTCTCATTTTTAACATTTCCCTGTATTGTGACCTTTACCAGACACATTGGAGGCTTGGGATCCGTGTGTCAGTACCACTATGCTTTGTTTAATACATAATCTCTACCAATACATAGAAACAGATGTTTTGGTTGACCTATGATATCAATGATCAATTTTGAGTGAGATTTCTTAGTTATCTGCTATAAGACAGAACTTTTTTAAGGAATCCAAAGCACATGGGCAAGCTAAACTTGTATTGATCAACCCTGACAGTGCAAGAGGCACAGGACTCCTGTTCAGAGATATTGGGGCAGTGTAAGAAATTAAGGATGAATAGTTTGCATATGGTGACATTGGTCTGACTCATTGTCATTCACAGTAACCAGATACAAAAATTTCACACTTCCAAGCTGCAGAGCCCTGCCTGATTGATCTATGTAAGTAATTCTCAACCTGGGGCGTGCCTGGAAGTTTTATAAGGGCAACATGAAGTGTTTCTAGGTAACGGTGAAGATAGTGTAGTGAGAGGTGTTTCTGCCTTGAATTGCTACCACCTACCACCCTACTTGAAGCTATGGGCTAAAGTGAAGCCTTTGATATTTTGGGTTCTTTGATGAATTTGATCAACCATTTGAAGTGATATCTTGGCCTCAAAAATATGTTTACTTTATAGTTAAGGTCATGGAAACTCTATCTAGAGCTTAATTGTCCTTTGACCACTCTTGACCAACTTCAATCTATTTAATTTGTTAGAAGTAAAAGTATGATTGAACCTTGTCTTGGGTAGTATATATTGTTATAGTTATGATAGTTATATAATAATAATAATAGTTATATTGCTATGAAACATCCTGTTACTGTCTTAGCACAATATATCTTGTAGAGATATTGAGTATAGAGAATAGAACCTTCAATGAAAGGCACTTGCAGATGCTAACTTACTACGCAAGGAGAGTATAGCATAGCTTATTGTCAAAGGAGGTACACACATATATGATCTTGTAGTCCAAAGGGTTTAAAGTAGGCCTATGTAATGGAGTGTGTATGGTTTTGTCCAATAAATAAGCATTATTGCTTTCCAATCACATCATACAAGTCACATGCAGCCCTCATAATTCCCCCATAAGAGGTCAGCACCTGGATGCTGATCTGTGCTGACCTAGAGGTTGAATTATATCGGCAAAGCCGCCACTCCCCTTGCATCTCTAGGCCAGAAAATCCTTGTCTGGAGGTTGGCAAATATGACCAGTGCACAGTTCTGAAGTCTGTGTGACATCAATGGTGTTTATTCCTCTCTTAATTATGTGCTGCTGATACCGTGGGCTTTCAATACCACAAAACAGGGCAGACAAGCAGGGCAGGGCAGGGCAGACAAGACAGACACATTTCGTCCAGAAAAATAAAGTGATTGTCAGTTTCAAGCTGTCATCCTCGAAGGCCAGTATGTAAGGCCAGCAATGCCGAGAGCTGCTGTGAGTCATGTCTGTGGGATGCCCCAGGTCGACTTCTAGACCAGCAGTGCAGAATGCCAACCTGAATTACAAGGGCTGCACATATGACTCAATTGAAGCAAGTGAATGACATTCATTGGATAGGCAGTTGTCTTTATATATCTATCTATCTATATATATATCTATCTCTCTCTATATATGTATATATATCATGATAGTGAAGATAAAATGTAATAAATTGTTATAGTAATGATTCACATCATTATCATCATCTCCTCTTATCATCAACATCATTATAATTGTTCGTAGGATATTTTATGCTTAAGAGATCTATTGATATATTCTGAGAAGTTGTCATTAAATAGAACTTGGCTTTCATAATTTAGTTGTTGACTACATAACAACTGTTATTTCTGGTGGGAAATATGTGAACTGCTGATATGATAAAGAAAGTAGAACCTGGTTTATATAGTTTTTTGTCTGCCAGGTTGGGTGGTAATTTGCAGACAATCACTTATCCAAAGATGTTTTTGTGACATAGTCAATAATGAAAGTCACATACAGGGTTAATGAATACTTCCCAAGTACATATGCATAATTGTAGCTATTAGTTCTCCAACTGATGAACAATATTGTATGTATAGTTAAATTGCAGTACACAATGAATTGTGTTTTGTCTCAAGTATTTGCTTGAACAATTCTGTATAGATTGTTCTTGAATGCTAGGATTAAATGGAAATACTAACTATGTAGTCAATACTCAATGGTGGGAAAGTATGTCTCAGTTGATTTGTTTTGTAAGTTTTTATACAACAGTAATAAAATGAAAATACAAATCTTTAATAGCATGCCTCTAAAGTAGGATAAAACAGTAGAAATGCAATAATCGCAAGGGAGACACTATAAACCAGCTGCAAGTCTAGACTTCACCAGATTATTGATTGCATTAATCAACAGCCCAGTCTGATAGACATTGAAGACAAAGGCTGTTGAATATCAGTTTTAACCCTTCCCCATTATGTAAGGCGTCACTGATATGAACTGGTTATAGTCAACATACCCATAGATTTACAACAAGACTTTGGGTTTCCATAAGTCTTTTTAGGAAAGCTTTTTAGCACCAGGGTGTGTAACTTGCACAAAGTATTCTTGATGGGTTTGTTTTGTCTTCCCAGTAAACATTTTGCAATGGTGTTCAATGTGTGAAATATTTCTGTTCAACTGACAAATGGCTGTGCAAAGCCATGGCTATGCTACTGTTTATATATCTAGGCAACCTGGAAACCAGTCTAGAAGTTTGCTCACAATGATAAGGAAGGCATTGATTGTCTTAAGAAGGAAGCAAACTTGGATAAATTACATCTTATTGTGATTTTTAAAGATCAGCAATATTTCAGCTCCTGAGCCTGAATGGTATTTTGAAGGGGATGATACCCCCATAGTCTCTTAGTTGCCTAAAGGTTTGGGAAAATTAGAATTGATCACATATCAAAGGGCAGTAAGGGAAGGAAAACTTTAAAGTAAAGAACCTGTGTCCATATGGAATGTTAGGAAAATAAGTATAGTTAGGAATAATAGGAAATCCTTTGGATAGTTTCCAAGTCTTGATTCTTCATTTCTTCTTGTTTATTCACCCCAATACAGGTTAAGTGACCATTCAGGTGATAACTTAATTTATTGTCCGGCTTTCTTTTGAGTTACACTCACTTTTAATTCCATATGGAAACCTGGAATGTTGCTTTGTGGCCAAAAACAATTTTAGCTGTAATGTTTTTCTGCCATGGCTGGGCTCTGTTGCTATTCACTGCCAATTTTTAAGCCAATGCTTTTGTCATACCTCTCCATCCACAAAATTAGTGGTGAAACTATCAACAAATGCCTGAAATTATGACCCTTTTAAAAACCAGTTTTTTTCATAAACTTTTAAATTGTGGTTCAAATTCATCAAATTGTGATGGAGAGCTTTTTGCTTTTGGCCCGCCAATTGTAGGCTTGTCAGGAAACAAATTTTCAGAGCAGTAATAAGAAATGCATGTATGGAAAGTCAAAAATAGGGTTGTGTAGTCTAGTAGGTAGGAGTCCTGCACCCAAAGACTGATGAGGAGAGGTTATACATGAAAAGGGAAGGAAGGAGAAAGAGGGTTGAGCAGTCTAGAGAAAGCATTAAAATTAAACCCCAAAAATAGCTTGTGTTACTATGTTTTGAATTTTGAAGAAATCATGTGAATGACTTCATGGTATCTGAAACAATTGTCTCAAAAGGGACCCTTGTAAGGACTTATGAGTTTCAAAAGCAGAATGCTCACAAACTTTGGCAAAATTGAAGAAGAAGATGTATGGCCAGTTCATTTGAGAAAGATCAGAGAATGTAGACAACCGAGAAGCAGAGGCTCTGTTATGTGCAACACAGGAAAAAATGTGGGCTATCTACTTTAACTATTAAGAACCACATTGATAACAATGTTGACTGCCCACTTCTCAGATTGTGTGGGAAAAGAGGAGAAAATGTGCAACATGTAGTGATAGTGTGTGAGAAGCTTGCCAGAAAGAATACAAGAGGAGACATGATAGTGTTGCCAGGAAAATGCAGTGGGATTTTTGTAAGAAGAATGGATTTGGACAGCGAGAAAAGTGACATGTGTATACCCCTGAAGAGGCAGTAGAAAATGATAGTTTCAAACTTCTCAGAGGCATCGGTATACAATATAGAATGTGACAATGCTAGACATTGTTGTAATTGATAAGAAAAAGAGAGCATATATAATTGTGGTTATTGCCATACTTGCTGGTATGCAAGTGGAAGAAAGTAGAAAAGCCCCAAGAGTTGAGGAGAGGATTAAGAAGGTTACAGAGAATGAGACATGTGCATGTAGTGTCAGTATTAATAGGGACAGTGTGGCATAAGGATTTGAAGAGTGGATTAATAATCTTGAAATCTTGGAACCCCTATTAATGTACTATCACAGAAATGCAAAAGACTGCTTAGAAATATGAAGAAAGGAAGAACCTGTGGTCTTAAGCTTTGAATCACCTAACAGGATTATATTATGGTAATTAGAATTGCCAGGATATAAGCAGAAACAACAATAAGTAACGATTATAATAATATTAATAATGTGAGCATTTTTTAAACTAAATGCATATCATATATAAAGATAAATGTAGTCAAACACTCACAAATACCAGGTATGTTATAGTGTGCATTGTACAACTTTTCTAGTTTGAAAAAGGATAAAAACAACAAATACCCACTTTTAAAATAACAAACAAAGAACAAAACAACCCCCAAACTATAAATGATTGAGATAATAATAATAATGATAATACTACAGAATAGAACATCTACCAAACAAGAAACTTGGGCTCAGGCCAGTTCTTGTCACACCTACATAAATGTAATAAGTACAACATTTGATGCAAGTTATTATTTTTCTTATCAGATGTTCCAGCTGTTCTATTCCAAAGCTGTTAATCATCTGTGTAGATGACTTACTATCTGTCACAATCCCTCTTATTGCACTCATTGACAAATTGATAAATTGCACTTTATAAGTAGTTGAATCATGACACAAATCTGAGTATTCCACTGCTTTTCTTTGATTATTTAATGATGTATTAGTTTCAAAGCCCTCAGTAAGTTCAATGACGTCTTTGGAGGAGCCTTTCTTTATAATAATATTGGGTTGTTGATCTTGATCAGATATGATTGACAGTGTTGGTTGGATAATTGGTGGCATCATGGTAAATTGTAACATCTTTCACAGTTACATAAAGAAAGACAGCATCATTTGTAAAACTGAGTTATGCCACCAATCGTATTTCCTTTATTAAGATGGACTTGGCAACCAGGAACCATGTGTTCAAGTGTTTGGATATTCAGACATGAAAGACAAGGCGTGCACTCAGACGTTTACCCAAGATGAAAATTTTAAGAATAGATGATGTAACAATGATAACAATAAAAGAAATAATACCCCCCCAAAACAAGAAAAGAATGAAAGACCCAATCTTTTGTAAAATCGTAGGTGTGGCATCCTACTTTGATATACGAGTAAGGGAGATGGAAGAGAGAGAGAGTAGAACACTACCAAGATCTGAAATGGGAATCGAAAAGAATCTGGCAATGCGAAAATGTGCAGGTAGACCCCATAATCATTGGGGCCTTAGGCACTATTTCCAAAGACTTGCAGAAATGGCTTGAATGAATCAGCCTTAATATCTTCCTTAGGATGCTTCAAATAATGCCTGCTAGGAACTGCAAGAACCCAGTAATGTTGACGGAAGATGTAAGACTGCAAATTGAGGCTTGATATTCAGCATATATTTTCCGTTCAAGCAATATCTTGACTGTGGCAATAACTCTATAATGATAACAATACAAAAATAATACAATGACAGTGCCAAAATTGATGGCTTCAATTTCGATAATGCGGAGGGAAAAATCAAAAATTTTACAAATATTATGATTTGATTCCAGATAGTTGAAGGCAAGTTTGGAATACGCTGTTTCCCAAAGTAGCAGACCTGTAGTGTATATAGTGTTTAAACAAGAGATGTTTGAATATCGAAAATCTCTGTTCAAAAATCTGTTGATATTCCCTGGTTCCTTAATTTAGGAACCAGCATTAAACAATAGGGTTCTGTTAGAGAGATTCAAAACTTTGAAACCTGATATCTCCGTGTTGGAAAAGGGCATCACTCTCAATTTTGGCCATTGGCGTTTCACTGATAGGGCAACATGAAAATTGTGTTTTTCCCCGTAATTCAAAAACTTTCAAAATCGTGATGTAACACTTTCCCACCGCATACAAGAAATCATTAAATATTAAAATAGGGTTTCCATTGCCAGTACCAAATTCCAATTGCATTTCTTACAGTTGTCTGTGGACCGATGGTGATAAAAACAGCATTGCCATTGAAATGGGTGGGAAAGACAGTTTGGTTTTGGCTGAGAGGTTCAGTAAAATAATTATCATTAAAAGTTCAGAAACCCTTGGAAAGCAAGAAGATTTGAGCTTTTGATTTAAATTTGGGATTACCTTCCATTATATATTCAGAAAATCATGCAACTTTCAATAGGAGCTGATAAAAGATTGGAAACATTTTTGAGAACTCTAAAAAAAAGGAGAGAAGGAACCAGTTTCTTAACTTTTGAACAGTTGACAAGTGAATTTTATTTTCTTCTTTTTTGCCTGTCCATATTGGAAGTCTATGTTACTGATCTAATATTATAAGTCTAGGATAGATATGGTGTTGATTGGAGAATATTCAATCACTTACCTGTGACCTTTTCTTGAGAATTGTAAGTCATTTCAGGATCTATTTCACTTGTTCAAGGTACCAGGTCAAAAACCCAAACCCTCCCTCTTTTTTGTCCGATACAGATTTATCACGTATCAGCTTCCGCCACTTGCGATAAGTGAAATAGAAATGTAACTTCAGATGTAACTTTGACATGTACATGTTCTGTTACAACTCCCCTATAACAATCAAGCAAATTTATTGTAGTTCTTTGATGTTTGATTTTCTATTCTAATTTTTCTATTACAATTAGTTGACGCCCAATGTATCCCAGTTGATTTCGGACAGACCTTACCTCATCAAATCTTCCATTGCAAACCAATTTCTTTTTGCCCCCCCGCCCCTAATTACGTGATTGACTTTACTTTGGAGACAGAGCTATTTCTTTGTTTGTAAGCTACGTCGCTTCTTCCTTTTTTTCCTGTTCGTTTAACAAACTTCCATTACTTTCTACAAGAAGCTTTCAATTTTCTTTCCTTCCTCGTTTTTAATGCTCATAAATCAACAGGCATACTTCCCAATGTGCGAGATATAAGCCCTTGATATCCTAATGTTAGTTTGAATAGAGGTTTTGTTGTGTCATAGAACACTAACCATATTCCAAATACGCAAACTGCTAATCTAATCCGTCTATTAATTTTAAATTTGATTCCAGCACATCCACTAGAGCAATGAATCGTATGAAATGCCAACATTCCGTGATAAATTCCGCTTTATAGCTACATTCTTTTGCCACACTTCAAAAACTTGTTTATTTCCATCTCTGAATTATGTGGGAAGCTTCAAACCTATTAGGCAAAACCATATTATTTGATTTGGGTGTCTTTAATTTTGCGAGCCTAGCAAAAGAAGGTTGTTTTTCAAATAGCATTACATATTTTAATGCTGTTGGGATAGGGTTATTGTTCGTTGGTTCTGAGCGTGATGTGTTATAATTGGGAGTTTCGATGGATACATTATGCAGACGATGTGCTCTGAAATTAGTCAATTCAATTTTCCTTACATCTGAGTTCGTTACTTGACCACCCTCCAGAGATATTTCAAGTCAACTTCAGCGGTTATGTCGAGCAATGACAACGTTTTCATGATTTGTGGCACATCACAGAGTTTGCACATTGTGAGCATGGGAAACAAGTGCAACACAAAAGTACATCTGAATAGCAACGGTGTGGAGCCAAGTGTCCTATCCGAATCTTTCAGAAAGTGGAGTATTCTGTCTGAAGTTTCCATTGTTGTTCAAACTTGGTATAAAAGGCCATTGTGAGAGCGATAACAAGGGAAGCCTGCTGTTCCACTCTCCTTTATTTTTACAAAGTATTGTGTTGTTATATCTTTCCTGCAGTGTGTCGCGAAAGGGATCTAGAAAGTAGCTCTTATAGACAAGCACTGATTTTCGCGTTTAAGGTATTATATTTATCACAGGCGTTGAAGCGTGGCAGGTCTATGACTTCAAGCTATTTATATGCGTCAGGTGGTTCTTTGTTGACGAGGTCTCGTTGTATAGACTAAGACTAGATGATATCAATACGGCGGTTGACAACGCCTGGAATTATAACTGTAATGTATCGGAGTAGAAGGAGATAGACTGAGAATGTTCCGGATGTCAGCCCGTACTACGAGGCGCATGCGCAATGGTATGCACGTATTATTGTCATGATCACAGAGAAGAGTGCGCAGGGATCGCCGCTTTATTTTATTTTTCTGTGTATAGTTTTAAAGAATTCCCAGGGGTTGCCCTGATACACTGGAACGTACTACCCTGTTTGCTTAACGGAGGAGATTTTAATTGTTTTAATAGGGCAATTTTACCAGATAGTCGACGGACAGATATCCAGATTTATTTGATTACTAAAGATGCGTGTTAAATCTATAACTTTGCCTTCATAGAACACGTATGCATCTAAATGTCATCTTTGTAGAGACGACGTCGAGAATATACGTGTTAATTTATGTATAACATAACTGTATTTAAGTCGCCTACGTATGCCATCACAAGAAAGGAAAATACGTATTTGTGTTGTGTTGCATTGTGCGCATTCGGCTCATGATTACGCAGGACTGCTGTAGGGCCTCAGACGGAGTGTATTGCAGCAATACACAAGGTACATGCTCAAAGTAAATGTTTCGTGATTTGATCGTCTATTTGTCTTCTATAGGTCTGTGCCTGTCTGCGTGCCCTTGTCTTGCTTTGTATGTAAGGTTAAAGTGTGTTAATATGTGATTGTTTGTGTAGTCTTTCTGTGTTTTCTGTGTCCTGGGAATGCATCTTAAACTGTAAGAACAGCTCGTGAGAGAATGCACATTATTTTTAGCCCCCATGAGTCTTTCCGCTATTGCTCTCACTGTTATAATGGTTTGGGTGACATCATATTATTATGGGAACCTTGGTTTTAAGTTTAATAGGAGCCTGTGTCTTTCATGCCTACTGTAAGCATTTATTTCTGTCATTTTGGTGTACTCTACGAAGAGGTCTTAGTTTCTTGCGACTGTGACCTTACTTTATTCGTTGTTCATAAGTGTCCGAAAGGAGGAAAGTAGTTATACGAAGGTAGGAGATGTTGGCCTCTGACGTTTATTGCGCTACAGAACTTCCAGGACAACAGTGTATGTATGTGAAATACGGGTGGGGAATAATCCTGTTAAAATATTCCAGATAAATCTACAACAATAAAAGGGAGTATGTATGTGTGTGTGCGCGCGTATATGTTTGTATGTTCTGCTTCTACTCCTCCATTTCTTGACGGATCTTCACAACATTATTTGGACCCTTAGAATTCTGACGACGAATGATGAGCCACGCCGGAGTTGAACTACTGGCAGGCCTTCCCTATGATTGGCGCGAACTCCATGGTATTATTAAGTAAGGGTTCAAAATTTGGTATGCACACCCTCAAGGCCCTTTAGAATTTATACAGAGTGAGACTGACCCATCAGTGGTGGGTGGCTAGTAAATAGAATAGAACAAGAGCTTGTTATTTCCATCAGGTCACATCAATAGAGGCAATCTGAATTACGCGCTGTATTGTTCAATAGCTTAGCAGTAAAGAATATGTTTGAGTTATAAGTTTATGTGGTATTTAAATTAGAGTACATTCCGTTTGTTTTGGTTGTTACTCAGTTGGAAGTTTTTATATATGCTGGGTTACCCCGAAGTTAATTATCTAGACGTTTAACCCAGCAGAACGATATGCATTCAAGACTAGCGGTCTTTCAGTTGTATTGTATCAGCTGTGTACGCCTTGCTTTCTCTTATGTTCGGTAGCCCCGGTCAAGCCCCATTTTATTGTCCTTACTAACGTGGTCTTTTCTTCTTTCGTAGCACATGGAAAACTGAGGACAGCAATCGGCAAATCGCAGCTACTAATAACGAAAAAGTTTAAGCAATTCGAAGGACTGTGTCAAGACAACATGGTACGTAGTGTATGTATGTAACAAATTTTTTGTGCTTCCCTAGTTTGATCCGTTTTAGCGGTTGAGGTTGAAGAACCAGTTTGTCGAGCGACTGCGTGTGAGTTAAATGGAACAAGTTTAGCCTTGTGTCAGCTGGACAACATACACATATGTCCGACCAGTCCAGACATCAGACGGATTTAAGGGTAATCGGTGAAGTTGGGTGAATTCATCCAGGGATCTTTTAAGCATTTTCTATCAGAGGCAAATATTGTGTTTTTTCATGTGCCTTTATCATGAGGGGTTTTAGGGGGGGGGATCTTTCATATTAGTTTCTGTGTGTTGGTTAGAATGTAGTAATACTTTTTCTTAATTAGCAGACCTGGAATTTTAGTTTTCATGGTCCAGGTGAAAGACTTTGTCGAGTTGTTCATAGCAAGTTTGTTAGTTTCGCGGAGAGCATTCTTCTTCTGCTTTCTTTTTTTCTTGTTCCTTTCTCGTTCCTTTGTTTGTTTATTTATTCGTTCTTTTTTTTCTTTGGTATACTCTGAGCAATACTCTGTTCATCTATAGACCTTATCCCACAAGTGCCTTTAAGGTTCCAGAGAGGATGCAGACATTGATGTGGTGATGCATATCTTAAGTAAAGCTACAAGTGCTGCAATTCTTATTTGCCGATCATTCTCGGGAAGGCGTTCGATTTGTGTATTTAGTTAAGTTGATATTATTTTGACTGAAGTATGTATTTTATTCTGGAATTGAATGAATTACAAATGAAACTCCAGGGTGGGCAGCACATATGGAAATTTTGGAAAAAGCCTTGAAAATCTTAGGGAAAAAAGTTAGGCCTTGAAATACGTGGAAAAAATGTTATTTTATGACTTTTTTCTTGACATTCCTTGAAGTTTGTTGGAGTCGAGGCTCTTGTCTCCCTCATTTTGAAGATTTTTTTTATTTATTCTCTTCAATCCCCGTTGAGACGATAAAACCTTGTTTTCTAATTAATGAAATGCATTCACCGCTCAAGTTCCTCTCATTGGCTTGAATTTGTAGCTCGTGAATTTCATTGACTGCAGTAACAGAAGTCAACAAAGTTTCGTTGCAGGAAAATTTCATTATTATCACAGTAATTATACTCTAGCAGACCATGGATAAAACACTAAATTTTCATGTAGACCCGTACTTTTTTTTTGAAATACCCCTAGATGCAACAGACCAGCTCTATCGTGCCCTCTGGCACCCCTTTCTGATTCATTAAGACTGGAACTGATTACATAGATAGCTGCTATTTTGATAAATAATTTCCATGTATCCTTGCTAATATCTTGAAAACAAATAAGTATCAGACATTGAAGCTCCTTAAAGTAGCCAGTTCAATTCCCATCAAAGCAAATAGTGATATTGCACCCCTTCAAACTTTGGGACATTTAGAAATAGTGGCTTCAAGTTTACTTTGTTCATGAGGACTTCTATCAAAGACAGATTTTCTCTTCCATGATTTTTATACATGTCATGAAAGAATAAAGGAGAGGCGGATGTTTTTAAGGGTTACATATGGTGTATAAATGAGCTTTTATGATTTTTCACCAGATGTTAGGGGTTAAGTCTAGATTAGTATTGGATCTCATATTCTTTTATAAATTTAGGCATGTGTCTTCTGTCCTTAAAAAGTTATTTTAACTGCGGGGGAAAATCTGTAAAGTTTTGATGTAACACAATTTGATTTCACAGAACCCGTGGCCCAAGCATTCACGGGTTTGAATCCCGTTGGTGAAATGCTTTTCAAACTTATCATTTCAAATCCTCTCCTCTCAATACACTATACGTAATAAGTTATGAAAACTGTTCTTTTGTTTACGTACTTTTGGCGGCAAATTGGGTTAGGAGTGCTGCATCCTTACTTGTTTCTGATGCTTCCTCGTAAATCCTTGTTTTAGCGCCCAGGGGATATTTTGGAACCGAAAATTTTACATGGAGACTTATTTGAGAGTGTGGGAGGCGTTGGGGGTATTAGAAATGATTTAATATCAAATGGGAGCTAATATAAAATTGTAATAACTTATGACCTACAGATAATCTTCGTTGTATTCAAAGACTATTCTATAATGTGAGTTCGGCGAAGATCACAACCCAGGGGGTGGCTGCTAAATCCCCCTAAAGTTATTTTTATTAAAATATGCAAACTGTTTCTACTTATTGCGTGGAGGAGGGAGGTTTAGACGATGGATCTTTAAATTGGGACTTATTGATTGGGAGGTCTTCTTTCAATTTGGTAGGTTTGAATCAAGGACTTACGGTTGTTGATCTTTTTGTTCTGCAAGTGTTGTCGTAACAGCCTGTTCTTATCTAGTATGTAACTTTACTTAAAGGAACCTTCAGTGGGCAAGAAAAAGCCAACGTCGACTGACCTCGAAGGATTCTGGGATATGATGTCCTTGCAGGCAAGTCGTTGATTTTTTTGTTTGGGTTAGAGATTTTTCCACCGTAACGAAACGTAATTTATCTCCCGTTGAAGATTAAAAATATTCTGTGGCTTTTCAAACTTATCATCCATAATTTTCCCTCTCAATTGTATAATCGTTGGTACAAGTTGAGAATTATTGTTAGTGTGGGTGGCAGTCCTTCCATGGTCAAGTCACATGGCGCAGAGAGACCGGACTCCAAAATTTCGTGGAGCTTAATGTCTGTGTTTATCAGCAAGGGGTTGGGTTCTCATCCTTGGTTAAGTTTTTAGCAAAGAGCTGCATCGAAGCCAGCACCAGCTGATTTTTATGACATTTTGTATTTGTACTTTACATTGCTAATTT
The DNA here is from genome assembly GCA_010016065.2 of Carybdea cf. marsupialis auct. non (Linnaeus, 1758). Classification (NCBI taxonomy): domain Eukaryota; kingdom Metazoa; phylum Cnidaria; class Cubozoa; order Carybdeida; family Carybdeidae; genus Carybdea; species Carybdea cf. marsupialis auct. non (Linnaeus, 1758). The sequence continues at coordinate 279 of JAAAKL020004357.1, read as the reverse complement.
CAAGAGAAATTGAATAACACCATTGTGTAGTGTTGTAGGTGTACTGTTAACATTTAGTATGAGCACGGTCCATGTAATTATTTTTTGATATATACATATATTTAAGAGGAAGAAAACAGTGAGTTGAGTCGCTTACGACGAAAAGGTCAATGAACTCTAAACTGAGAGGTTCAATTCCGCTTTTCGCGGTAGACACGCCTTCTCCCTATGCCTCATTTTCTTAATGGCCTGTGAAAGTAGGTTTTTGTTTCATGCTTGAGAACGAGGTTAGGGATGCCT
>JAAAKL020004356.1:9055-21158 GCA_010016065.2 Carybdea cf. marsupialis auct. non (Linnaeus, 1758) | reverse complement strand
CCAATGAAATTTTCTTTGTGATCCTTTAATGTGATGAAAGACTGCTTTTTTGGCATGGTCTCTATCCTATCGTCGATGCCTAACTTTTTCGAAATGGTCTTTAATTCGCTATTTATTTCCGGTAGAATACTTTCGTCTGTATGCATGTATGCATCTATGTATGTATGTAATAAAAATTGGCACTCGTTTTACAAGATGGATGTATATAATGCATTAAGTAAAGAGGATAAGTATAAATGAACAGGAAATGAGGGTGCAGAAGATTTGGGCTTTCATTAGTTGTAACGTGTAGGATTTCCTGTTTTATTTGTTATGAATCTTTTTTATTGGCTTACCCATTCACTATAGATCCAACTCCGCCCTACCTCTTGTTTCATTAATGGTTGTGAAAATAAAAAGAACAATGCAAATTTTTTAGGAAAAATGTTTTCACTAAGGCACTAATTGGTGAATGGGTAACCAAAGATAGTTTTCGCCATTTGTCAAAAGGGTATAGTTAGGACACGCCATGTATACATATTCAGGAAATTGTGTCGTGTATCAACTCCCCTCCAGGTAGGGCCTTGCTCCGAGCCTGGTCACCTCTCGACATCTGATATTATTACTGATATGTTAATGAATCCTTCTCAGGTCGATGTTTGGTCGTCGTTATCAGTATCATCTTATCCAAAGAGCCATAATTACATTCACGAAGAATATGCAGTGGAAACGTTGAATAGAGACCGACATTACCAGGTAAGCAAGGACGTTTATTTGTGATATCAGGTTTTTGCTTTGATTGCTAAAAATTGTTTAGTACATTATTACCTTAAAACAGACTTACTCGACGGAAATTATTTACCGTACTGAAATGGTAGCAGGTGATGATAACGCGGATGACCTGGCAATTTTCTGATGCTGAGAAACTGTTGCACGCGCTCGAGCAATCAGCAGCAACAATAGGCTTGTTTGTGAACTCAAAGAAGACAGAAGTCATGAATATAAACAAACAGGAGTTGTCAAGGCACTGCGTGATATACCACAGAAAGATTGTAGATAGGTTTACATACCCTAGAAGTAAGGTTTCACAAAGCAGGATATGAACATACACATAGCAAAAGCCTGGTCTGCTCTTGATAGCCTACAATTTAGAAATCTGCCCTCTCTAACAGCTTAAAGCCCTGATTCTTCAGAGTTGAGTCAACTGTCTTGTATGGCTCCGCAACTTGAACATTGACCAACGTGCTTGAAAAGATACTTGACGGGACCAATACAAGAATGCTTAGAGTAGTCCTTTACTCTTGGGTACAGCACCCAACCAGAGAAGAGCTCGATGGTAACATATCACTGGTGTCAACCGTAGTAAAATACAGACGTGCTAGATTTGCTGGGCATCGCTACAGAAGCAAAAATGACCTTATCAGCAAAGTAATTTTATTGAAACTAGGCTATGGTTACTACAGTATTGGATGACCACGTTTCCAGAGATGTTGGTATTTCAGCTGAGGACCTTGCTAATATGATGTTGAATTGAGATTTGGTGAGATAGAGTGGAATGGGCCTGGGCAATCCGCCCGATCCGTTAAAGTAGGGGTAATTGGACGGAGTGTGTATCTCTTGGCGCATGTGAGAGGTTGCCATTGGACTATATTTGAAGCTGTTCATACTGTAATATTGCGGGGTCTTGCGTCAGTAGGCTCACCTCGTTCTAATTTCACATCGGTATGAAACTTCACTTAGTTAGGACAACGTCGCGGAGCAACTTCATCGGATACCCCAATTTGCAGATCCTTTTTACAGGCATTATTTTAACTGGAATTTTCTTTGATTTCTTGGGTTTATTCATATAGCATTGTAGTAAGTGCAGTAAGTAGTTGGAAGCTTTTACTTTTCCGCGTGCCTTAACATTTGTGTATGACTTCCAGCACGACAGCACACCTTAGGTTCTGTATCTTACGTGTAGAAACAACCAATATCACATTTAACCAGGGAGGTTCATTACTTTATTAGTATGCAGTAATCTCGCCCATACACAAGATAAAGGGTATAAACCTATTGGAGTGGCAATTCGACTATAGTAATCACAAGACAATCTAAGAGACTAAGGAGGCACATCGGCATTAATCGCTTTTAACGAAAATTTTAAACGAGTTACATTCTAGAGTGGCTTTAAATAGTTATAGCTGTTTTATGGCGGCATTCTGTTCGCCTAGTTAACGCTTCTTCTAGTAAACGACTAATTTATTTATAATTTTAGCATTGTGGTTATCATTGTTATCATTTTAACTATCATGGAAACAACCCATCTGTTAGTTATTGTGTGAAGAGTGAGATCAAAGGTTCATAGAAATTCTGTCACTGAGTTACATACATGAAAGTTGCATTTTCGGTTTTCCTTCCGTAAATAATGAAATCCTTTCGTGTTCAAGGCCAAGCAATTGGTACATGCTTAATTTTCCATGCATTTCTTTTGTAATAAACGTCTTAAAGCCTTTTCCAAATCTACCCACCCGTCCATTGAGTGGCAAAACTATCCATTCTGCTTCTGTCTGTGAAGTCGTTTCTAGTCTTCAACCCAGACAATAGGGAATTGCACCACGATTCGGAGCTTGGCATATAAGAAATTATCTCCAGATTGAATCATAATCTACATTACGTCATCCACTTTTACTTGTTTCTAACGTTTCTTGTTTACATGCCGAGATATTTCTTAAAACGTGTGACACGGCCGTTGGGACCCCGTACATAAGGACTCTATCTGTGATTGTACCCTGTGATATTTCCCTTATTAATTTTTATCTTTGTTTGTTAACCTTGTTAATGTTATGGCGGCATCAAATCTTCTTCGTTCTCTTTTCATACCCGCGCAATTACCTGCGCTGCCAACATTAAGTGTGATTGAACAATTTCCTTGATGAACGACCTTTCACGTAATTCTAAATATCGATTACAAAGTCACTACTTAAGTAATGTACCACGTCTTCACAGATCATAAAGAAAGTTAAGCTTACCTATCTATTAGTTGGCCAAATAATATAGTCAAATTTTAGGGGTTTTACGCAAGTTTTATCGCAGTAGGAAGATCTATTAACGCAGATTATCATATTTACTACTGGCAATATTCAAAGTTCAAGTAAAGGAACATTTACCTTTGATAAAACATGATCTTGTACTTTATGTGGAAAGGTATCCGAACATTCTACTCCAGACGATATCGTGCATATGCACAAGAAAGGTAGCAAAGTTTCAAAACTGACTGTATGGGACACAGTTGTTTTGTACTTGCAAATAGTTTACGGGTTGCGCTCTTATAGAACGATAAATAACGGATAAAGTCATTTAGTGGCATCAGAAACATTTCAAATGTAGGGTGCGTTGATTCTGTTTTTCAACCTGCTTTGTGACTTGAAGCATTTTGACCACTTCAGCCTGAAATGAACGAATGGATTGTTACAAAATTTCTTTGGCATGTTCAACTAAAACAGCTGTATAAATTTACTTTGAGAAATTTTTGAGCTACTCGATGAAGAGATTGATGCTGAGATACGTACTGATGCACCATTTGATTGTACGTGTTGTTTCTTGATGTTCACCTCTATTTAAAATTGCCAGTTTTATTTCTGACTATTTATCGTTAAGATCGGCGAAATACTAATAGTTGATTGTAAAGAGGTCATAAGGAGACAAATCATAACTCTTGTTAACTCTTCGTGGGTAGGCAGTGGCGGTTTTAGGGGGCGACAGGGTTATTGCCCGAGGCCCCGCACTTCCAGGGGGCCTAGTGCTTCAATTCTACGAAAATAGTTTGTCTTACTACCTATATTAGTCTCGTGGAAGTTGGTGAAAACTTGAAACTAAATCCACTGGAGGGAATACAGTGTTGGAAATGCCTTTCAAGGCATGGTGTCATAGTGCCCCTGCCATTCTTTTCGCTCCAGGTCTCCATACCCTCTAAATCCGCCACTGTGGGTAGGTAAGTATTAGTATTATGATCATAAGTGGATACTAGATAATAGGCCAAAGGAGATGAGTTCATTGCACCTGCAGTTTTGTCGTGGAGGAAGTTATTCTAGGTAACGCTAGTTCTCTTCATCAATGTATGTAATTTCACTAGCAAGACAACGAATTTGTTGGTTTGATTAAAGGATTGAACAATGACATAGCTCCGTTCGTTCTTTACAGAGACCAAAGTCCTACTCAGATGTCAACAGCTGGACAAGCACCCAACCACTACACACATTAAAGATTGGCACTTTACACAATACAGAGAGTCATCAGGTTGACGAAGGCACAGAGGAACATGAAGATGTGTTCAGTAATAAAGCTGTTGACGAACGAAGGGACGTTTTGGAACAGCTGCGTGCCTTAGAAAAGGTAAAATATAGCCACTGATTCGAGTTTGGCAAGTAAACATAGAGTGTTATAAAACAATGGGCTCATTAGTTCTGGTATTAGTATTATGTACATTTATAACCAACTCTTGGTGCTATTACGCCATGAATGCACTTAGTTTTTCACGCCTTCCAAACAAAGTCACTTTTGAGAGACTCCTGATAATATGTCAATAAATATGTAGCACTAATCACATTCATCATCATCATCATAATAATAATAATCAAAAAGTTTGTTGATGGCACTAAACAATCAAACTGCACGAAATAGCAAAAACGTTGTCGTACCGAAAAGCTTTTCTTGTCTGATACTCCACAGAGTACTTAATCGTCAGAAGAGGAATTCAGAAGAAATCAATGAAACTTATACCCCACTGTGTTTTGAAAGTAGTCAGTCAAAAGTCTGACTGCTAGATTGGCGGGGTTTTTTTGACCAATCAATATCTCTGGAACTGAATGGTTAACCGAAATGGCCCAATGACAAGACAAATTCTTTTGGTCTACAAAGCAAAGGTTTTCTTGGTTTTGATGTGGACGGTTTCAAGAACGGCTAGGTGATCAGCAGACCTAGCTTTACGCATTATGCGAAAGCGGTCATCCGTACACAATTTTGCACAGTCTGGGTTTTCAAGCAAGTGACAATGAAAATGGGACTGTGCCACCAATGGACTAAGAAAACCCATACAACAAGAAATTCAGATCTATAATGTCACAGCTGCTACCAAGTTACTGATAGGTAGGACAACCTTTGCGGTCGCTGGGGTTGTTAAAGATTGTACGGAAGGCAACCATAATAGTCAAGAAATGCCTAAATACTGAAGTTGGATGTGAACTATTCAACAGATACTTTGAAATATAGGTGCCGTGGAATTAATTTATAAAAAATATATTACCGAGCCAAACTTCCCCAGTGAAAGTAGAAATTGCTAAGTGTTAATTCTGCGACAATGGAAATGATCTGTAAATTTCACCTGCATCAACAATCAGAAGAATTTCGATCACAAAGGATTTTAAAAAGTAGGATAAACGTATTCCTCCAAGTTCAGTAAGTTTTGTTGATTTATTTAATTATAGTTTATTGTTATTTACCTAAACTTATGTCTTTTACATACTCTTTGATTTATTTTGTTACTTGCAATTTTCAACATTTTGTGTCTTTTTATAGATTTGCGTACTTTAAGATTTTAACCCCCAGCACATAGTATGCACAGGGACTGTAGTTTCCAGCCTATGGGAAGATTTAGAAATAAACCACACAGGTTTCCTAAGTAGTTATTGATTTTTTTTTTTCTCTCAGAGAGAAGAAGTAGTCCCAATTAGTCAAGAATTGCTAAGAAAGGGCGCGAGTTTGTGTCATTAGCTCTGAATGAAAGTATTGACATAGCTCAGTTGTCAAGCCAATTCAAGAGTCACGTTACTGGAAACTCTCTCGTGAGAAAGGACTTGCTGACACTAACTCAATTGAAAGCGAAAACACCCGAAGAGAGCAACTAAAGTACTTAAATGTTTTAAAATTTGTGATAAACTTGAAAAGGTCGGTTGAATAACACCGAATAGAGTGCAACTTATTATGAGGGAGTAGGCTGGTCTCGGGTCTTTTAATTAAAAGACAGATGCGCGACGACCGGATCCACAGTGATTTAATCTCTTTTCTGTGCATAATGGGTCAAAAAATCTCTGTGCTAGGTCTGCGGCGATAAGGAATTTTATGCATATTGTTGTGAAAGCACTTCATTTTGTTCGTTGACTCTGCCGAAACCGTCGTTTATGGATAATATGAAGAGGAGATTGGATGACGATCCAAATCACCGTGCATTTCGTTTCTTTATCCGGGAATGCCAGTATGAAATGTCGCAGGAGCTATAACGAACATGGGTTGACAACTACTCGTTCATCATGAATCAAAATGACTTGTCGGTTTTAACTGAAAGGAACCGTTTGATCACTATACACTTTTTGTTAAGAAAACAATTAGTAAGTAGATGCAAGATATCGTAAGGTGTTCTTGAATGTCGATAGAAGTTTCAAATTAGGCTATTGGTAATCAACTTGCGAGAGGTCTTGTACGGTTGCATTTATTATCCCACATTCCATGGATCTGCCAATGGAGCCATCAGAAGCCAAACCCTCCTTTTAAAGAGTATTTTGTTCTGGTGTTCGCATACCTAGTTTACATATATTTTAACTGCACGTGAGATTTTGGTCACGATGTAAAGAGTAGAAGAGTGTAAAGAACGCACGCAAGCCTACTTGTGGCGATGTTTTTGTAAGGATGCAACCAAAATATTTTGTGAAAAACGCATTTTGCCTTCGGTTTTTTGTCTTTTGTCCAGAATATGCTCTAGGTAAATAGATATCTAGTGTTGGGTCCTTGAATAGGTTTATACATAATCTTTGTTCCTCTGCAAGAAGCCGTGGGCTTTTATTAGATACCTTGACATGCAGTGGACATATTTGGCGACACCCTGATCTGATCTGGAGCAAAGGAGCAGAACTACTTAAGTACGAAATTAGAGTGGCTATGCCTCAGACTACGATCATTTTTTTCTTTCATTTTATTGGGTTTAGTCACGTACGTGCGGTCAGGGGTATTCTACACTTTCTTTCTCAATTGCACTGTGGGGGAGAGGCATGCTCATCGCACCCTAAAACAGTGATCTTGAGATGTATTTTATTTTAGAGAATAGGTTAGTTCATCGCAACTTCAGTGTATTCGAAGCTTACCTAAAGTCAGCCATGGCCTACTTAAGGTACCTTAAGTAGGCCATATGTCAGCACACTTGAATTGCAGTGTCATGTCCACATTTTCCTGTGTTTTGTCGAGTTGAACGTTTTGGCTATTCTCGAATAGATTCCAAAATAATATTCCGTAGTAATATATAGTATAGAGATTTCCCGCCTACTAAATCGTTAAATTTTAGCCTTAAATATCGAAAATTGACGCTGTTCGCGTGCGTCTTAAGCTGTTCATTTACGATACTGATATTGTTAGAAAATCAAGAAATCAAGAGTTAACTTTGCTGTAACCTCTTTGTACGCCTACCTTGTAACAAATTTTGACGGATTTCGTGGTAATGGTAGGATAAGGAGTAAAAGACAAAATCTGGAACGGTGTAACCTTTTGTATAAAGTTGTAAGGATGTCCTGCTCAAAGTCTTTGAATGGGAAGTGTGTTCTGTGCTTTGCTGTTTTGTAAGGAAAATAGACTCCCTTTTGTTATATAACTTACCTTGCTAAATTGTTATTCATAAATGGAAACTGCATGGTCAACACTATGAGCATAGATGCTAGATTATTATCTTCTCGGGTTTTAACTTTCTACCCCCACATTATTGAAAGATTTTCCTACACATGTCAATGAATACAAATATTATCATCAAGTTTGGTTTGCATTCTCTCTTTTTTTCAATTTCGATGCTGCATTAATGTTTGTTCCATTTAATTGTAATCATTTTAACGTGAGCCTTGCTAATAACGATATATACCAAGTAGGTATTGTTTAAATTTTGATCTATGTGGATATTATTAGACTTGTTTTCTTGGTCCAAAAATTACAAACTGATTAAGGATGTGGCCCCCTCTTTAAAGCGTTTCCTGAGACCAGAACATCCCAGTGGTGATTCATTGCAGTCCTTCTATCATTCAGTGTCAGTACACTTTCAGTATCTCAATACATTTTATTTCCTATTTCGTGTTAGAGAGGGTGCCTGGTGACTTCCACGTTAATCTGAACGTAGTCTTTGTGTTCGTAGAAATTGAGACATTTAACGCATTTTGCAGTTGCACATGAGCTCCAAATAGCGCTTGCAAAACATGCAAATTTGAGCTGGACACCGAGGTTTGCTTTCCAGCAGTCAGTCACCGTGATTTTTTGAGAAATCACTGATGAGCAGTTGGTGTTAAAACTAAGACGATTTATTATTTTCCCAAAGCGCCATTTCAGTGTTAAGTACTGACGTTAGTTCTTTCATATGTGAAACCTTTATTCTATTTGAAGATAGTTTAGTAAACAGATTTATGGTTGAACAGCCCACAAATCTAGATTAAACAAAAATGTACGTTGTTTCTTATCACTATTGTTTAAAATACTGGATTTTATTTCAATTCATTCATACTTTTCCAATGCATTGCTTGGAGTTGATCCGCTTAGACGAAGGACTGATTATAAACACGCAGTAACTTCGAATTAGGCCAGATTAGAGGAACTTGATCTTGTTCATTGTTCATTTTATTCTGTTCTGTTTGAAAGATGTCTTAAAGTAGGCAGGAAAATGGCACGGTCAATATGTTTTTCTACAAAAGCTGCTGAAGAACGTTTGATGCTTCGCTCTGTATATGTGTCTACCTGTGTATGTATGTATGTATGTATGTATGTATGTATGTATGCATCTATTTCGCTGTTAGGTTCATCAGTGCCATTTCATTTATATAAGTACTCAGGCAGACTCACAAGTAGTCAGGAACTGCATAGTATAGAACTCATTAAACATGAAGTGCTTGAGGCGCTGGCCCAGTTCGAACCCAGGACCTCCCACACCGAAAGCGAAGACTTAACCATTGCACTAAATAGTGCAATAGTAAAGTAGACAATACGGGAAGTCGATCGCGAATTCTCACCACCACCAGCAACCTTATTTGTGTTTTGCTGTTAGCTTCATCAGTGCCATTTCATTGATTGGTGATTGGTTTCTTGAGTACTTATATCAATGAAATAGATACTGACAAATATAACCTGTCGAATAGATATAATCTAAATTGGTCTTGAAATGCCGCAAGGGATTCGTTGTCGAGGTATTTAAGTTATGCGGGTGTAAGTGTATGTCGTGAAATTCACTTTGCTTGGTATATTTTTTATCACAAAGCGCTTTTAATAATATTCGTTTGCACTTATTTTTGATGTAGGTAAAAGGCGATCTTCTACATGAACTTGATATGAAGGATAACACCATTCACTTACTGCAAACCCAATTGGTAAGATGCCCATTATGTTGAGCATGTGCTGATATTTAAGAGATATCTATATATTATATACCTATGTGTTTATTGAGTTTGCAGAGGCTGATTATCTTTAACAATATCTGTGAGACCCTAGCATTTCGTATCAACAGCTAGACTACAGAACTCAGTCTGTTCAGTAACACCTAAACTTTCGTGGGAACGTTGTGGCCTAGTGAGTGTCAAGACTTGTGGTGACCAAATTGTCGTCTTAAAATCAAATCGCCAGATATAACCTTGTTGCTATTTCTATGTCTATTTTAACACTACATGTGACAACAACAACAACAAGCGACTTATCACCTGTATTTCTAGCACAGTGGCACCGCTATTTAGTTCATCAAGATTGCCGTGAAAATGTTCAAGCCATAAGTGCTTTAATCAGAAGTGATATGAAGGATTATAGATTGTGAGTCGTCTGTTGCATTCTAAGCTCTTTCAGGTAAGACAGTGGCAGCATTTTGTATGTTTGATCTAGTGCAACAAATAACGGCTATCCCAAGAAAACTTTGTAAAATCATAGTTCGATCGCACTAGGAGTAAATATGACCCGATGTAAATGACCAGGTGCCCTTTGCGTACTGACGTTTAGAAAGCACGACTACCATTTGCGACGTAATTTTTATTTGCAGTGTTAAGATGTACGAGCAGCAAAATGAACCGTGGATGATATTCTATCTACAAACTACGCATGCGTGAATGATTCTGCTATTTAGATGTTCTCAATAAAAATCGAGTGAAGGAGGATTTAGTTGTATGCTAAAGATTGATTTTCTGTTGGAGGTCCGAAAACATGTACATGTAATAAATCAAGGGTAAATGTCTAACAAAAGAAGAGATGTGTGGCGTAGGTATGAGAAGACTGGCAAAAGTAATGTCTTACATAAAACTACACAACTAACACTCCTTTCATGCTTCAGAAACAGATTCCGTAACAATTTATCACCATCAGCACCTAAGCCGAAGAGACAGGGACAAAATTAAGAAACCGGAGACATCGCCTGATTTGCACTGTTGATTTTTAAGCGCCATCGCTTTACGTATGATTGAGATGAACAATCTGCCAAAACAAGGAACGCCATTAAGTCTCGTGCACACAATGCAACATATTGTATCATCATTATATGCACAACAAATCATAACGTAAATAGTTGATAAAACAGAGTTGGGAATAGAAGAGGTTCTATTCCTGCAACATGTTGTAGTAAACCTGCTAATCAAAAGAAAGGTTCTCTACAAAAAGGGTTCACAGGTAGACCTATATGAGCATTACCTTGAATGTTAAGCATGTTTAAAGAGATGGTTACGAAGCATGTACCCACTTTAATGTGTCCTAGTCTACCTCTACTTCGAGTATCCCTGAGATGTAGAGTACATTTACAAAAATGTTCATATTGGATTTAACCAAGGTTTTTATACAATTTAAATTTTTATAGCTGGATATCACTGTGTAAGTTGTACAAAAGATCCAGTGTGCAATGTTACTTAAAACAATACTTATTTCAAACTAATTTTTAAGATTGTGTGAAGGTAAATTAGACATATTTGATCCAAAAGCTCTTTGCTAATTATCTTCAGTCGATCTACATCAGTAATCAAATAGCATAAACAGAATCTGTTTATGTAATTCTATACACTACGTCGATCTGTGCATCCATCTCTATCCTTCAGAGTTGAATATGAAAATGCTGTTTACCACTTCTTGACGTTTCAGTTATGAAGACGCAGTACTGTGCTTTTCTCACGATCATTTACAGGTAACGTTTACTGGCCTTGGCATGAGATGGAATTCCTTTATATATAAACAAATATGTATAATTATATATATTGTGTATATGTATATATGCATTTATACAATATATAATTGTATATATATTTGTTTTATATATATGTATATATGAATATATGATTATGTGTGTGTATATATATATATATATATATATATATATATATATATTTATTAAAACTAAAACAGATAAAAAGCCATAAGAATAACAGTATAAAAACAAAAACTTAAAAAGCAAAAGCAAAGCCTTTTAAGTTGTTGTTTATAAATATATACGTACATACATTTATGTATACAATTTCAATTATTTTTATGTGTTTAATACTTAGGAAGGAAACCATTTCCGCGAGGAGAAAGAGGAACTGCTAGAAGAAAATATTATTCTACACGAAGAGGTTCAAAGGTTGACAGAGGAACTAGAAGTTTATAAAAGAAAACTTAACAATGAGGTACTTAACAAGTCCATTTTAATATATTTGTGTGATAATCACGCTGACCAATTATGAAGGAACCCCTGGAAAATCAGTGAATTTTGTGAAACCTACAACAGGGGGATATGTTGTTAAATTCCAAATGCTATTAAGTTGAAATTGTGTAGAACAATTGATATTGATTAAATGGAAAACTAAAGGTATGGGATTTTGAAAGAAGCATTTGACATTTGAATTTCCCTCCTCGCTATTCGTATTTGATCATTTGAAAGCGATATTGCAATCATTGCTTTCACTCGTGCTACCGTTATCGTTACAATGCCATCATGCTCGTTACAATGCCATCATGCTCGTTACAATGCCGTCATGCTCGTTACAATACCATCCTGCTCGTTACAATGCCATCATGCTCGTTACAATGCCGTCATGCTCGTTACAATGCCATCATGCTCGTTACAATGCCATCATGCTCGTTACAATGCCATCATGCTCGTTACAATGCCATCATGCTCGTTACAATG